>CM061048.1:46567450-46711178 GCA_030762985.1 Adelphocoris suturalis
TGACTCACAAATGAAACGTCTTTCAGAAGATCTCAAAGAGGTAGTACAACTAGCATTTTGGTAGTTTAAACCCTTGCTACATTTTCCTGTTTAGACCATCGCAAATTGTAGGGAGTCCAACTAATGATTTTTCTTCATGTTTCAAAACCTAGTTGACTGTTTCGAAATGCAGTGAAATCTCGTACATCCACGGGACTGACATTATTGTTCTTCAACTTCTAATTGGAATAGAGACAGCAAAAAGAGGTCCCAACATTGTCATATTTCTGCTCGAAATCGGTGAAACCATGCTTAAAAATGTTTATCCATGGCTACAACTGTAATGAATAGAGTGAAGCACAGTTCATGTAGTGATGAATCATCAGATACAAATTGATGTTTTAATATGAAAACGCCACTACCTACCAACACAACCTGACTGTCCCGTATGTCGCACGTGTCAACGAACATGCCAATTACTTGGGTATACCTAATTGGTGGAGAAAAATTACCTAATTCTTGTTTAACATTTATCACAATGTACTTAGTCGAAAATTTCCACTGTCATTCTAGAAGATTTGACATGTTCTTCACTTTCCCTCTATTTCAATGGGGCTCCGAACATGAAAGCTTGAGGTAGAGCGCAGCATGTAAACAAGGACCTTAGCAATTCGCTCTTCTTTTGTTGCTTACAAGGGGAGTCGTAACAGACGCAAGCTGTTTTTTTGTTTGCATGTTTCTTAATTTATTATAATTTATTTAATAATAATATAATTCTCATTTTTGACCAGTATTGATGAGATTAATGGTGCAGGTAATGAATTGTAGAGTAAAAAGAGGTGACTCAAGGTATCAACAAGTGGAAATTCATGTCAACCACAATGTTCTTTAGGTCCTTTGCCCCCTCCCGCTCCTAGCGGCAGACCTTGTTACTTCGGAGTCCCATTAAAAGTGATGAAATTTGCAAAACTTGCTTCGGCATTTAACAATTTCTTTCACTGGTCTTCTTCCTTTTGTGCTAAGTAAACAACCAAGTGGTTGATCTTTTCAGCAACTCAAATTCGCTGAACGAGTCTGAAAGCAAATTAACACTGAATTGCTGTTGATAACACTTGAAAAGCCTGAGTAGAAGTGTTGTTCAGTGATTCACAAAGCGTTTTTTGTTTCCTCATAGGACATCACTGTTTTCCTCCTGCGCAGAATGACGCATCGACAATTTTTGTTTTTCCCACGCGGCTTGGCACTCGTGGATGAGTCACGTGGGACACATCCTTACCAGAGATTCCTTCATTTGTTTCACTCTTTAAGGACTAGTGAATGTGTCTGTGTTCATTTAAGATAGACTCTTAATTTTAAGGTTTTTACTGCTTGATTTTTATAGGGCCCAGCCAGAACTAAAACTTTAGTTATGGATTTTTGCCTTGTCCTTCGTAGGTTTGGTTTGTTGAGGGTAGAGAATTTTTCGTAGGCTTCTCAAATAATGTGGTTTTATTCATAGGCTGAGCGCTTTCGCCGTCATTTGGCCTCTTCAGAGCCTTGTAGATTAGCTTGGTGTTGATGGTGGTGCTGTACGGGGTTGATGTACCCTCGTCCCTGCTTCCCTCAGTGCAGTAGTTCATAATCCATAACTAATATGAACTACTGCGCTGAGGGAAGCAGGGACGAGGGGTACATCAACCCGAAGCGAAAATTTTTCGACATTGGCCAGGAAAAAATACTATCTCTATTTAATCGTGTATATTTTCTGGATGTTACCTCAGACAGGTTGCCAGTCTTTCTTCCGTTGGGATGGCTCGTCGAAATGTAGTGTCTTGCTTCACTATCAGTGGCTTAATAATTTCATGAAGCTCAAAAAACTTTTCTTGAGACATCCTGAAATATTGGAGAAATTTCCTTTCATCGCTCAATAAATCATGGAAAAGGTGGTTGTGTTCCCCAAGTCCGTTCTTTTCACGTTGATCGGATGGATCCATTGCCTCTTCCTTCTTCCAGCAATTTCCTCCTCCTCTTGAGCTTCCAGAGCTGCCGCAAAGACGAACATTTCTTCGTCGCCCAAAGAAAACATTCCTCCGTCCGACCACATTTTTCACAGAGGGTACCTCAACTGCACGACGGTTGACGCGGGACTCGCAAAACAACGGATCCAAAAATGAAATCCGCCCCATAGTAGACAAACCTCAAGATTTTAGAGTCGTGTCGCGCCACGCTGCGCCGCTCTGTCGACCTAGTGGACGGCCACCTTAATGGGTCCATGGACCCACAGGGGAACGCCCCGCGCGGGGGTACGTATGGAAAGCCTCGCCCTATTTTATCAGAGGCATTTTTCTTCCATTTATATTCATCTCAAAGGCAATAATGAGTGTTTATGTTGATCTGGAAAACACTTGAAAAAATCACTGTAATTTCCTGAGCAAAACTTTACATAGATCTGCATTTCTCCTCCGTAGATCAGTCGAGAAACTTCCGTGTTTCGAACCTCGAGTCTAATACGCCCTTATGTGATGGGTCCATGATATTCAGCAGCATCCTTATTTATGTGATTTCTTTGGTTACCTATTCATTTATTTCTTTTTCTTCCAAACGTTGGGTGTTTACTTCTTCCAAAAGTGTACCTCCCTGCTCTGTGTAGATATTTCATTAAATATCTTTCACCATATTAAATAAATTACATAGTTCCTATCGTTTAATACAAATCTAATGACATAAATATTTTATTCTTTCATTAAATGCATAGGTATTATTGACTGCTTGATTTTGATAGAGCCCAGCCGGGACCAAAACTTAAGTCCTTTAATGGAGATTCCACTGCATATTTTTTTAATTCGTGAGCAAGAATTATTCAGTTCAATCATTGGAGCTAAAACCACTTCTTGCTATACCTTTACATTTCTTTTTCTTCCTGTGGAGGTAAATCCATTAATAAAATATACAGGGTGTTAACCTTTGGGATCTGCCACTGGTCTGGGGATCGATAGTACAACTAATTTGCAACAAAAAGTGCCCCCTAGACTTTTCTCTTTAGAGGCTTCGTTTCCGAGTAATTTCATTATCAAAGATTTCTTTCGTGGCTTCAACCTTAATTCACTAAAACGGCCTTAACTCCCTTAATTACCTGAGAATGTTCAAGTTTGATTATACCGTTGGAAAGAGTGTTAAATTTCCCATCTCCCTAATGGGTCATTCCATGTCATATCAACACACTTTAAATATAAATTTTACCTCACCATTTTAGATTTTGCTCAAATTTGGTATACTCATAGTAGGTGTTGAGACTGAAAAAAATACCAAATTTTAAATTTTTATCTAGAACCGTTTCTTAAATATGGCTGTGTAAAACTTACAAAATCTCGCCACGGATTTTATACTATTCGCTCTAGGAACTGTCGTAATTGAGCTAGAGAGCTGGGAGAGGTATCATTTTGCAGCTTTTTTTATGCTCTTTCCAGTGATATACAAAAGAACATAGGTTCTAATAGAAAATTTTTTGTCAAAATACAAATAAAAATTTTGATTTAATTTTTTTTCCAAAAAGTACATAATTTAAAATGTTCAAAATATTCCTATAAATACTTAGTACTGTTGTAAACAATGTGAAAAAATATAAACATGGGATGATGATGGGTTCATTGTAAAAAAAAAAAACATTCCTGACACTAGTTTTCCACTAATAGCCCAGTTTTGACTAAATAATAAACATATTACGTACTTTTACCAAAGAGGTGAGCTATTTAATTAAATATATAAAGGTATACTATGTATAAAGGTAAAAAAATATCAGAAATATTAATTCAAAATACTGTCTTGTTAAAACAAAACCAATAACCATAGATATACTCCCATAAAATTCCTCGTATTAAGTTATTTAGGTTGCTTACTTTAATTTTATACAATTTAAACTAAGTCATTATGGTTGGTAGCCTTTCCATTTGTATGGTTAGCGTGGTTGTGAGGGGATGAGAGAATAGTTTAGGCTGCTTTTCTCATCATTTATTGAATCACTCCTAGCGCTTTCGCCCTAATGGGCCTCATCAGGGAGTTTAAGATAACATTTTGACGAGACCCTCTCGAACGAGCAAGTTTGTCCCCCACCCCGGCAACTACTTGGAACCGTTCCCTACAAGAAGAACTGTGAGTTCTTCAATTCCGTTCAACCTGTTTAGTGGACATGTAGGTGTAGAATGAAGTGTATAGTTTGGTGGTCTGGATGCTCGAAGCTCGCATCTCAAAAATACATAACATCAAGTAGTCAATCCCTTAGTAAAAATGCAGATTAGTTGGATATGTAGATCAGAATGAAGTGTATAGTTTCGTGGTCTCATAACACGATCACATAACAGTTTAGAAACGTAAATGTGACTTTTCATTTGTGACTCATGAGCTGCTCCGGTTGAACGGAATTGAAGAACTCAAGTTCTTCTTGTAGGGAACGGTTCCAAGTAGTTGCCGGGGTGGGGGACAAACTTGCTCGTTGGGATGTCATCACTGTACATGTTGTTATATAATTTCGTATGCTATATTTACTTGATCCATTCATGGGGATCGTGCGCAACTGGCTTTTAGTATTTTATCATTACTTGTTAATATGATTATATGCAAACATGCATGGAGCTAAAGTTTAATAATTAGGCAGCCTTCCAGAGGATCGTTCATTCTGAGTACAAAATTGAAGTCAGTTACAATTTGATAAAGTGTATGAGAAGTGAATCAAGCGCAACCCGGACCGAGAAGAGGAACTACTGGCCGAGCATGTTGAACCCCCTAAACCGGCCAATGTCAAGGATCGGCCATGTTCGGAGGCGGCTTAAGCATTTCAGGATCACTAAGTCTGTACAACCATGTGAAAAATCAAGACACCGCACTTCCAATTAGAAGAATACATTAGATTGGTTGCAACTATTATTTATGATTATTGATATGTTTGTTAATTTACTGATCTTGTTATAGTAAGAACGTATTATCCCCACCTCAATAACGATCGTTTAATTACGTCTTCCATCAACGATGTACATAGAATTGAGGTTGCTGTTAGAGAAATCCCCTATCTAGGGTACAAAAAAAGACACAATTGAGACAAGTTTTAATTAAATTGTTTGAGTTGAATCGATATATACCTCAGTAAATACACTAGGAATTAAAACGCCAAAATTTACAGGTTATAACACTATCGTGTATGGGATGCTAACTTGATAAACCCTATCCATTGGATATGTGTGAACCCTAGCCTACGACTGTATCGGTAATTATATTGTTTCTTATTTGAGTTTAAGACATTTTAATAATTGAAACCCTCTACTTAGTTTATTGATTGGCTTTACATCTGTGTAATTCCAAATGGCTCTGTCAATTAGCTTCTTTTCTAGTTCGGACTCTTTCATTGCCATAGTTTCCTTTATGCCCCGGAATCCATTTTAATATGATATAAGAGCCTTTAACAAGTAATTTTTCTCAATAACATTTTAATATGATATAAGAGCCTTTAACAAGTAATTTTTCTCAACAGGTTATTGAACAAATTAACGAAGCCTCCAGGTCCGTCGATTCTTCTGACCCCGTTCTCCAGGTTGGCCGAGTTCTTAACGCACACATGGACTCTCTTCAAGTGATCGATGAAAACGCTACTCGCGTCCGGGACAATCTAGAGTCCTTGACCAAGTTGCACAATCGCCTCAAAAAGGACTCAGATCATGACATTTGAATGTACGTTTAAAGCTGATTGGCATATTTCTTCCCACATATCTAAACAGATGTGGGGGCTGTAAAGTGGTGATAGTGTTTTACAACGTACCGACCTATCATTCAACATTATCTATCTGATACGTCAAATGCATTGAGGTTATTTTTACTCAACGAAATTATTAGTTTTAGTTTATACGTAAGATGAACTGTTGTGTGTGATAATTTGAATTAAAAAGTAACGATTTATAGAGAAGATGTGCCTACTACTTGTTCGCCTAGAGAATGTTTATTACAATAATTGATATTGAGTCGCAATTTTATACTAAACTAGCCCATTACCCGTGCGTAACACGGACCCACATGGGTTAGTTGGTGCTTAGATTGTTGAAATAACCGTATCCAGACTGTGTTCGTAACTACGGATGCTGCATGCCAAATTACTGCATAGAACGTAGCAAAATTATTAGCAGTAGCTTTAGGACCTACTCAGCTGATCCCAGCCCTTGGCATCATGAAGTAGAAGTCCTACAGGGGCTACATGCCAAATTACAGCTTCACAGGATGAAAAGCATGGAAATTAGCTATAAGAGCTCACTCAGCTGAACACGATAGATGATATAGCCCAAGGTATATTCCTTGCTCGTCAATTTGCGCCCACCCTTACGCAAATCGGTGTAGCCGTACGGCCCTGATGCTCAGACTAACAAACATTGGATTTTATATGGGCAATTTATGGTAATTACATAGCATCTTGTGGAGTGCAGGTGGCTCCGTAACTGTCAATTTTACCCTGCAGTCCCAAAAAAGCTTCAATTAAAATGTCAGCTATCAAGTTTTAACTTGTACCTGATTAGAGTGTTATCTCAAGTTCTCACTATGCTCTACCTTACCCAGAGATACCCAGTTCAAAGATTCGGTGTCTAGGTACACATGAAAAGCTGATAGGAACGAAATAAGCTAAAGAGCCCACTCAGCGTATTAGAATGATTGCTCAAGTTGTAATATTGATACTCTACCACACCCAAAGACGTCCCGTTCGTATTTTAAGCGTTTCAAGTTCGATTGGAACCAAATTAGGTACAGAGTTCGCTCTGCTGATTAGGGTGATTCTTCAATCTACCACTCCCAGAGAGATCCCGTACCAAAGTTCAGCATCTCAAGTTGAATAGGAACAAAGTCAGTTATTTATATAGGTATAGATGAAGCAGTACCTGCTCGCTTCTCTTGCACGCCCTATTTCATACCCACCATCATTATTGTTTGATTTTTTTTTTAAAAATACTTCCAGAAAAATGAACAGTTTAGAATTAGTATATCTTATCAAGCAGTCCCCAAAAGGCTCCAATTCAAAATTCAACTATCAAATTTCATTTTGTACCTAATTAATTTATCAACCAAGCATCCCCTCAATGTAGCAAATTCAATATAACCTCAGTTACGTTAAAACTAAGGCGTTTTGAATATCAACTTTTGAAGATCTCTCTTTACGAATAAAAACTGCTCGGCTCAACCCACCAAAATCGTTTTGGTATCGTTGAATTTGTTATCGAAAGTACTTTACGCTTGAACCCAACCCATCCACATTTGACATGAAAAGGCCAGTCACATGTCCAGTTTTTCTTTATAGTACGATAGTCTGTTTGCGGGCAAAATTTCGCGAATTTTTCGAAAACAACTTTCCGACCGTTTTCTATTGATTTTCCGTACAACCAATGAAGAGTTACTAGGTTAAGGGTAACCCAGGCAAATAGTTTTCAAAAAAAAAAGAAAATACTTTGCCACTTTTAATTATTTTAAGAATCATATAACATTGTAGTGTTGATGCTATTCTCTAAGTAAAAATAATGTTCTACCATATGGAATATTCTTTGAAGATAGCCTCATGGTTATACAATAAGTAGGTCCTTAAGCAGTAGGTTAGAATATCCAGTCTTTTCCATCAAGAGAAATTAACTTGTTTACACTTACTTGTCTTACTTGCACTAGAAGCGTAAATTGTAAGTCCGTGACGAATTAACAGTGGGATCCACGTACAACGGAGGACAATGCTTATAGATCTGGCTGAGCTTCTACGTATAATGCTAAGGATAAGCGTACCTAGAAAAAAAAATTATGAATTGATACGGAATCAGATTGATTTAACCCTAACATACGAGAGTTAAAGTTAGATGAAAAAACAGCATTCAAGTAAGCCGGTTGAATGGCGGTTGGCTCAACCGAAAACAAGCGAATCGAGGAGGGGGGGATGGTTTACATGACGGCCTTGTAACGAATAAACATCTACGATTGAACCTCCTGATATCAACCTGTAGATTGTTCCCGAGGCTGGCAACGTATACATCTATCCGGCCCAGCCATGCCACATCTAATGGCCACAGCATCACATCTCGCCCGACTACGATGTAATCGCTAAAGATTGCAGGATCGCCATTTATAGATAGGAGGTTTCCTCTTTCACTAATGGCGTTTCTCACCGTTTGACTTCGATAGTTGTCGCGTAATCAGGGCTTAATCGGGGTATAGGAGTGCTGGTAATATTGAACAGGTCGCCACAAAGTGCAATATATAAATTCAGTGCGTTTCGGAAAACGCTCATGTAACATTTGTACTTCCTAATCAGAGAAGTGAAAACTAAGGACGGTAGACGAAATGACTCTTTCAACAGAATAGTGCGGGAGGGCCTACGCCAACGTTCCGTTGCCTCTCAGAAAACATAACGGTAAGTTATTTTGACGCCACCAGACGATTTACAGTCCTATTCTGAATAGACGTTTTTTCACCTGTTGATTGTTAACGTGCATGATGACGTGTTGTTTACCCAGGTGACGTCGTTTGGGAAAACCGAGTTCTCGATGAAGGAGTAAGTCTAAAGGATTGTAATGTAGCCTAAGTTCAATTCCGGAACTTGCTCGTAAATTTGCGCCCACCCTCATGAAATTCGGTGCAGCTGTTCTCGGCCCTGATGCTAGGACAAAAAAACAAACATACAATGTACTTTATTTATATTAATAAGATTTGGTAGTTTATTATATTCAATTTCAACGTTAGGTACATCCCCAAGTATTTCAACTACAACTAATTTATGAATTGTCGTCTCCTAACACTAATGGTGTCCTTGATTCCTTCACAACTTTGTTGAAACAACAAATTACTGCCGTTTTCCTCGGTTCTAGAAGTCTTAATTATCTGGAAAACATCTCTCTTGTCCAGAGCTTTACAGTTTAATCTGTTTTTCCGTCTTGCTAACTTTGAAGGTAGTACTGCTATAACATTCATTTTAATTTGTTTCGTTTCCTTAAAATAGCTTGGTAGGCTGTTACTCATTCATATTTTTGTATGGGAAATGATTCGAATGGACGATGCTGAGTCCATCAGCTTTGATGAAGAACGCCCCTATTCGCAATTGATCCCACCGGTAAATATGCTTTTATGCCCGTCATTTTGTGAGTTAGGTTCTATACACTCGATAAAGGTTTTTTTCCGTGGCCAATTTCTTAATAGGCACCTACATGTATTTTGCTTCCTCACTACCGAAGGTAGGGAAGCTCTGTCGGACGACGTTGCCCTCCAAAATTTCCATTTGCTTTTTGTGTTTCATGGCTTGAAAATCTTGGTTCCGTATCTGTGTGTCTTCGCTAATTCCTTGTCACACCCAAAACTATGAGTTTTAGTCTGATTTTGATCACATTTGCAGGCATAGTACGACCACTGAACAATCCCTCATCCAACACTGTTGCATGGATGTCCTTTGCGTAAAATGGGTTACCCATTATAGGTCATAGGCATCAGTTACCTTTGCGTTAAGTTGTGGTGGCTACGCAGTGGGGAAGAGGCCCTCTTCCTGCACGTGCGTAGTTGTTCCCGTTAACGCAAAAATAGGCGCATGCGCAGTTGGTCTTTTAGTCTTTTTGCGCGTAGGACTACCTAAAAGACTAAAATTACTACTAAGACTAGAAGAAGAGTGTATTAATGCTTATCATACCATACTTACTTTGCCTACGTAGGTGCATTATTTGGGGGTGCCTGTATAAGGGGCTATAATATATACTGAACTCGCAACGCTGATTTCCGGTGTAACGACTCGAGAGGTAGGTACAACATGGGTACTAGGGTTTTTCGAATGTGAGTTAGATGACCATAGGTACTTATCTAATTCACTCCCTGTGCTAAGTGGGATTTTCAATTCGAAGAAAACAGAACTCGAACATATTCTTGAAGCGCCTTACTCAACTTAATTTCGTTAGAAAATCATTGAAGTGGTGGACATTGTTGCGTTACAAATCTAAATTGCTTACCCATATTTTTATAACACTTGATGATTACAAAAAGTGCAAATATTACACATTTTTAGTTAACGCTTCTTAGATCTCGTCATATTTTAGCGTTATAGTATATTAGTCGACTCGAGCCGACCCAAAGGGTAACCATTAAGCCATCTACGATTTTAGCTTAATAGGCAATTTATCAAGTTACATTAATTATCAATTAAAATTTGACATCACTGAATGCAGATTGAATTTATTGCATAAATTGCAAATAGTTTCAATGAATAGCATCAAAATAGTCGAAATTATGCTAAAGTACTTTTGTTTAAATTATAAATGGAAATGCTAATCAAATCTCTTGATAATCTTTGATACTTTTTTTCTAAATAAAGCTTATTTTTTCACTTACTCCAATTTAAACTGAATAAAGAAACACCACCTATTTTGTATACACTGGTGAGATCGAGTAGTTACCTACCTAGTCTGCAAAGATTTAAGTCAATTTAAGCTTTATGGCACGGACGGCTTGAATTGGATCTACGCATAATAAAGTGACATTAGGGAATTTGCTATGATCAGGCTTATTATGAAAAATACAAATGATGATCATCTATTTTTAGCACGAAGACTTTATTATTTATTTAATATTTGTCAGTTAACTGTATTATTGTACTTTTGACCCTATTTATTACTAAATTTGAGTATGCGACAATGCAAAGTTTATTTTTCCCTCAGAATGTGTACCAAATGGTGCCTTGTCCTGGGAAAGGCTATAAGTTTTCCACCCACTGGGCATACCTTGATTGGAAACCTGACGCTTTGACAGCGATTCTCGGTGACGTTGGAAATTGGCAAATCGTCGTAGTAGTATTGATGATGATGTTCAACATCCCATCTGTGTTTCACGTTGCATCCCCAGAAGTCACTACGCTTTACGCTGATTTTTGGTGTCGCAAGCTCGCGAAGAACTTGACTGTTGAACAGTGGAAGACGATCAGCACGGTGAAAAGAACAAACTTTGTGAGTGTTTGTGATTGAAATGTCATGCCGTTAATTAGAACTACAGTCTACATCCCGTATTTCTCAAGAAAATGTCTCCACATTGGAAAAATGTCCAGTCTTGCAAGCATGATGTGAATATTTTTTAATCTGCATATTTTCACCATTTTTAGTCAGTATGCTTGAAAAAGCGATAATTGTTTGATAAGGGTTGCTCTATAGATTCTCCCAAGTTGGATAAATAAATCAAAGTTAATGTTACGTTTTCTGTGACCGGAGATATCTGAATAAATTGATCTAACCATAGCCATTTATGCATACAAAATATAATAACCGTCAAAAATAGAAAACGAACGAAATTGAGTGTTTCGCCGTCGTGCAGATACAGTAAACCAGGCGAACATTAACTATCATTTTAGTCTACAATTCACCAGAACACCTCACACTCACACAAAAAAACCATCTATATATATAAAAATCAATTGGTGTTCGTTAGTCTCGCTAAAACTCGAGAACGACTGGACCGATTTGACTAATTTTGGCCTTAAATTATTTGTGGAAGTCCAGAGAAAGTTTAAAAGGTTTAAAATTTCAAATCTACCCCATAGGGGTTGTTTTAGGGGGGGGGGGATGGGGTATCTTTGTCATCACTTAACATATTGGAGATTTGTTGTCGAGTATGTTTGGATTACTCCAATTCAAGTCAAAGACTACTTTTTTCCAAATTTGACCCACAATGGAGTGGGAGGGGGGGGGGGAATTGAAGCTTTTCAAACGTCTCTGAATGAACTGGGAATCTGAGTTGTCGAATATGTTTGGAGTATTCTAACTTAAATCACAGGCTACTTGAAAATTTTCAAATCTAACCCATAGAAGGGGGTGTTTTAGGGGAGGGGGTATCTTTGTCATCATTGAACGAACTGGGGATTTGATTGTCGAATATGTTTGTTGGATTACTCTAATTCAATTCAAAGACTACTTTTTTCAAATTTTTGAAATCTGACCCTGTGGGGAGGAGGGTAAAGCGTCTTGCACGTCACTGTACCAACTGGTGATCTGAGTGGGCGAATCTATCAGAATTACTTTAACTTGGGTCACAAGCTATTTGATGTTCAAGTCAACCTGTGCAACGCAAGGGTGAACCAGCTAGTCTCTCATAAAAGTTATAGAATTAGTAAGTGGGCCCAAGTAAAATATACAAGTTGAGAGGTATGTATACCCAACGTCGAGAATATATAGAGCGAACCTTCCAAACAATAAACTCCAAATAATAAACAGGAACTGAAGATTGTTGTTTATAGTAGAATATTATCTCGGAATTGAAAAATTGTGTTTACCTAAATTAGAACGTAACAAGTAGTGTTGAAAAAATTTGTATAAATTCTGAAAACCATAAAATAGAAACAAATTGCGCAAAAGGTCATGCTTTATGACTGAGACTATTTTTTCTGGTAAGTATGTACCTACAAGTGTTCCTACGCTATTCAATATAGTGATTACATGTTGCAAAGGATTAATTATTACAGAAATCTTTACCTACCCAAATAATCACTATATTATTATTAATAATGTTGTATGTTAGAGAGGGCAAGAAATAATAGACCCTTGTTACATCAACGATTTACCATACGAAAGCGCTCCATATGAAGACTTGATATACATGACATCCGCTGGTGATTTACGTTGTACCGCTTGGGATTATAATGATTCCAGGCTCACTGTCGTATCACAGGTCAGTTGTCTTATTTTTAGTAGGTAGTTACATAATGTATGAAAGTCTGCAAGCACTATTAATATACCTACAAAATTTATTAAAAACAGCAAAACAAACAACAATACAAGTCTGGTCCTCTTCTTTGTGCTAGACGGGCATGTTATCATGCATCACCATGTGCTACCATTGGCACTGTTAATTGGTTTATTGTTTTAGATTAGATAATGTAACCTGTCGAGCATTATCAGTGCTTCTTTTCCATTCGAATTGAAAGGAAAAGGCTTGATTTAACTACAATGCTTGATTTGAATTAGCATTTTTTTGAAAACCTAACTGCTTTAGATTTAAAAGGTATAAGGTTCCGGAATACCTCCAGAAATCGAATCGCAACAGTTGTTGATGGTTGTCCATTAAATAAGTATGAGATCCTGATTATCGATGGAAACTATTGGCTGGATAATAGAGAGTTCCGAGTAGATCCATCGGTCCCAATACGTCACGCGGTAACGAGGAAGTTTACTGCACCTTATGGTCACATCAAGTCCTAAGATCTAGTTGTAACGCTAAATCCACGGAAGGATGAAATTATCCTTAGGAGGTTATTTCCATGGAACTTGTGACGGATGCTAACAGTGATGAAGAGTACAGAGATGAGTTATTTTGATTTTCACCTCTTTTTTGGAACAAAACTGTATAGAAAAACGGTTGAATATAAAAAAATACTGGATATTTTTACGTGATTGAATACTATATGATGTAACAAAAACATTATCTCATAATTTAGTAAAATTTGAAAAAATTTTGAACCTGTAATGCTTCTTAGAAGATAGGCGGAACAGAAGAGTGCAAAAACTCAAAATGTCAGGACTGGAGAGTTGTCTTGGTCCGAGCGAGCCCTTTAAATCCAGGACTGGGGAGCTGTGTGGGCATGTAAAAGTCAGGCGCAATAAGGTTATGGGCCCGTTGTAGCTAGCTCCCAAAAACGTCAAAACTGTCAATGTCACGGTTGTGCGGAAATGTAAGAAATCTCAACCCGTAAATCCTTCTGTGTTCACATTTTTCCTTAGTGTCGGTAGCTTCCTATACCTGGGTAAACGTAATTAGAACCATAATAGCACCATGGTCCCACAGGCCTGGACGAGTGAACTCTCGTAGTAGGTTTTAGCTGGGGATCACATGCATATCTAATAAACGATCAAATAGGTAGGTTGGAATTGAAGCATAATAAAGTGTGCTATGATTTAAAATAATTAGCCATGAGCTATACGCTACGTATATTACCTACATGTTTTATGATGAGGGTAGTATAACAGTGTTGTCTGGTTTACAGTTTAATTTGGCCTGCACAAGGTTACCAGTAAACAACGCTGCTGAAAGCGTTTTCTCGCTTGGTGCAGGCTTGGGAGGCCTCATTACTGCATTTTTAGCTGACAGGTACCTTACTTACCTTTGTAATATTACTTAGAATACCCACTTGATTGTAATAAAAAATAGGAACGATTCATTTCAACTTTTCTACAATTGCGTCCCATTTACTCGCCTTGGTGGTTGTTCGGGTCTTTTAACTACTTTTCCAAGAAAACGAAGCTACTGAAATTACTCCAAAAATTGCAGGAAATGCGTTTTTGGGTATTGTGAAGCGAATCCTAGTTGTTCATTTTCTGGATGATATATCGCTTAGAATAGAGGCGAATCCTGTATTTCCCCAAGAGGCCAAACGTCTTACCTATTTGTGGAATAAAAGAAAGGGTGAATTTTTCTTGAACGTAGAAACCAAATAACTGAAACTCAGTTACTTCTCCGGAAGCCAAAATGATATAATGTTGTTTTTAGATTAAAGACAATTTTATATTTGGTAGATACTTCAGTTAACAGTTACAAATTATATGAGTTGTTGAAAAGTTGCCTTGTGTGTTGTTGTTCCTTGGTCATTTTTTCTTGTATCTTTTGATTTTTCTTCTCGTAACATTCTAGAAGTGGAAGAGAGGCGACGACATCCAACCCCAAACTCCTAAACTTCTTCGGAGTGCCCCTAAGTCGCAGGAAAACTGCGCCTAATACCGAAAACTGTTGTTTTATTCGTGTCCACCTATTTTGTAGCGAGTGAAATTGCCACAAGTTCGGTAAATGCGTCAAACTCTTAACGAGTGGCCCCATCGCACGATTTAATGAGATTGGTAAAGGATCCGTGCGCATTCTCACCTGCCTGATCATATTTCCTGTGCCTTTCCTAAGCATTTTTCTCCAGTAATTGGTATTATGATGCGTTTTTGCCGTTTCGCCCGCAAGCTCTCTAATGATTTTCTCTGCTCCATCTTGCTCGTGTCTTCCAGAACTACATGACCATTTCACCTACCTAGCCACGGGACTATTATGTGTGTATATAAATGTATATATACACATATGAAAAAGTGTTAAACCGAGGATTCGTTTCAGAATGTCTCAAAACGGATTTCATAATGAAATTTTCGAAATTTTTGGTTTTAAAAATCTTGGAGCCATTTATCTTCATTTTCTACGAAAAATTTCTCCTCAAGAAGAAAGAAAGAAAACCTTTCAAGTGGGACTTTTAACATGCATGTACTTACTCGTTTAATATAGGTACTAATAAATAGCTTGTGTTTATTAGATATTCCTCGAAAAAATCCTGCTATTGGATTTAAAAATGCTGCAAGTAACTTGTTAGTCAAGTTTTTCAGCTTCTCCCCATGTCTTTACTTGAATATATGTAGGTAATCTACTACCTACCTTTAAAATAAAACTACTGAATAATTTACTGTTATCTTACTAGTAATATTCTATATTATATTCCTCAAGATTCGGAAGACGGAAAGTACTGATGCTATCTCAAGGGTTCGTTGTGTTATTGGGTTTTTTGATTGCTAATGTGACATCATACAGCGCTTACCTGTTAGTTCGGACGCTGATGGGAGCTGCTTGTAGTGCTGTGTTACTCGGCAGTTTGATTTTGTGTAAGTTTTCTACGTATTGCTTTTCACGTTATCCAACATTGGAACTTGCATGGGTCTGAAATGTTTTTGGTGGCCCGTTTCTTGTTATTAATGGTGAAAAACACCATTGAGACCATTCCTGAGTATGAAAAAGTGGCCGAAAAAATGGTGGTATCGTGTTATAGCACTGAAGAAACTAAGTCTTTGGAGCGGGAGCGGAGTCAGCCTATAAAATATAATAGGTACCTGCCGATGTTTTTTATTGTTAGTATCCGTACACTGTTTGTAGGTACCTATATAACAACAGCCAAGAAAAACAATTGAGTACAAATCGGTAGAATAATTTAATGTACCTAACAAAAAATTTACAATTTTTGTAAGAATTGAAATGTCTAAAAATTAAAATGAACCTCAGAGGTTGCACACCATAATATACAACCTGTGGTGGAAACCTACCAAAATTTCTTCAATAGGTTTTAAAGGACTAATCGTGCATTAAAAGTTGTAATTGCGTTCAAAATGCAGACTTGGCAGTGATTAGGTGTAGGTGTTCACCTATTTGCGTGTTTGTCTATATTATTGTATCATCTTGCACATGGTACCTACCTAAGTGGCAATGATCGGATATATTGTTACTTTCCCAGTTGAAATTATCATTTACCTATTAGTTGGTTATGCTCACAAAGCAGTTCCTCGTTAAACATCACTGACACTGGATCTCGATTCATTTTAGACTTGGGAATTTCACTTGAAATAGGCAAACTGAAATCCGAAACTACATGGTCAAGAACGACTAGTATAGTAATAGTACGGTCTTCGTAGAAGACTGTTTACTTATGCACTGTCACATCGCGGGTATTTTCAGATTGAAAACCGCCCGATTTTTTAACCAGTTTACGCTCCTATGTTGGGTACTGCGCTAGTCCCATTTGTAATGGTACTTGCACTTTTTTACACACTACGGCTACTGTCCCCAAAATCTCTTAGAGTACTAACACTTTGTAATATAGTCCTTTACATTGAACATCGCCTCTCATAATATGGTACGTGCACTTTCAGGCTGGGACTTCTGTCACGGTCCAAATGTTCATTTTTAATGTATCTGGGCTATGAGCACTCTAGTCTTAACGTACATAATCACCAGTGATTGCCTCCAACTCATCAAGCGTTCTAAGGTATCCTGGCCCCAGTAAAATTGAGAATCTTGGGATCCTAGTTATGCTAGCTTTTTTACTACGTCATTGCGCACTCTCTACTCCGGTCTCTGGCAGACACATCTGACATAGTCATCAAAGTACTGCGATTCGGATTTTAACCCTTTGATAAAGCCGCTAGGCTGGCTCGTATTGAGCTCATCTGATGGGAGCGAAACTATGCGTCCTGGTGCACTTGGACTTATGTCACAGTCTCCATAGGACACTCTAGACAATATCCCGGCCACGATTCCATGCAACTCTAAAGTGGTCTACCCTCTGCAGGAGCGACATACTCTGCTACCCCCAAGCGCATGTGGCGCAGCAAATGGTTTCTCTGATACCTTCGGGCGTGGGGACGAACTTGAATGTTCTAGTACAATAGACTCTCTTCTCTGGAGTTTTGTTCTTTACAGAATACCTCACCTGATGTTTTTTTTGATATCCTCACGGCTCGCGTCACTCTACCTATAGACTCAGATTAACAAAATTTCCATGGGGTAGCACATTTCTTATTGTTATCGATTGCCTATCACATTGCATATATCGTCGATCTACAATATATCTGCTGTTTAAATTATTTTTGCTCAGATTACTTTCCCCTGTTGACGCTAGCATTGTAGAAGTGCCACTTGCCTCGCCTCACCGCCTTGAGACACTCACTGCCATTAAGTGCACTTCTTCACTCTTATGCCATTTCCAATTGCTGTAGTTTCCGATCATGTCCTATTGAATTTGTGTAGCACCTCGGTCCATACTGATCGGGAAAAAGGTTCTCATATACTGTACAGTCAACATACCCTAGGTCATACATTCTATCTTCCGTACTGCAATATAATTCAGCTCATGAGTCTTTCCCGAATAGTCTTCATATCATAGTATACTATAACTTGTTGCTACACTATTCTATTCACTGTCTACACAGTGATATTAGGATGTCTAGTTAGATCTGTGCAACTTTTCTGGCAGGTTCTTGGACTCGGTAGCCACTTACGTCAGCCTAAATTACTCTTGCTAGCTTAGTGGGGAACTTATGGTTGACGGGCTGACTAACCTCATGAACAGTCACTCTGGTCTCAACCATATTTCTGCATTCCCTATTTGCAGAAATTTCTTATTGCACCTCCTGACCAAGCTAAGGGAGATAACACTCCTCCTTTGCCACTGTGGAGTCACTTCAGCTGTGCTGTTGGCGATATCGCAGCCAACTGGCTTGACAGTACTTACGATTGCACTGCCCATAATCCGATCGTAGTGCAACAGCAGATAGTCTTGTTCAGCTGTCTATGGGCAACTTATGTCTGGTAGACACTCCTCTCACTACAATAGGATTATCAGTGCTTTAAAAAAAAAAAAGCCAACACAACTTTTAACCCACCACCCTAGACTGGCACCTTTTCTCAGCCACCCAGTCATTCACCTGGACCATCCACTAATCTTTCAACTTAAGTATCGAGAATTTCCACATCCTACAAAATGGTGGAGTGTGAGGAGGCGCGCAGGGTAGCCAACATAGGTGAGCATAAACTCTGGTGGCTTTTCAAAAAATCCGCGTTCCACGGGGTTTTTCGAATATTTTTCTCAAAAGTCACCGGACGCGATGTGAAACATGCCGCTGCATAGGTAAACAGTCTTCTTCTCACCTACTATAATTGTAATGAATCTTTCCCGAAGGTAAGTTGAGTTAGTAATTATATAATCTGGGTACCGTCTAATTCATGTTCTTAAATCGCATTTCAGGTGTTGAGATAACTGGAGGTCGGTGGCAAGACATACTCTGCACAGTCTATACCTTCTCTTACAGTTTGGCCTATATGATTCTCTACCTTACCAATAAGCTTTTTGACAGTTGGATTTACTTGCAGTACAGTATAACGCTGATAACAATAGTTTTGCTTTCAATCTGGTGGTTAGTAAGTTTAGTTTATTCATTAACGTATGAAGGTAGGTAATTCACATCGTGAACAATCACCTAATGAATATTATATAGGTACCTACCTATATCTATTTGCGTCGTGAAGAAGACGAATCATGGTTCCTTGACATTGAACACTACATGGATTCAATTCAACTTTGTTCATAGTACCTACTAGGTATAAGATTAGATGCGATGTGGGTTGACTCTAGACATCAAAACTGCAGAAATCATAATACTGGACTCCTTGATTCCGTAGAAAACATAGCACTGTTTTCTCAAAATCAGCTTGACTTGGAAATCTGTGTACTTTCACTACTTGTCTGGTGAAAAGTTGTACCTACCTATTCTCATGTAGGTACTCCATTGACCGATCACACCACTGACTGCTTACACACTTAGTTGAAAATGAATTCACAAAACTTTATGAAATTCTAGAAAAGTTCTAGAGAAATTCGAAAGTATTCTTTGACATAGGTAGGAGTAGAGACCAGGAAAACCTAGACTGGTCCTACAGTACTATTTCCCTTTCATATTTGAAGGTAGGTAATTTGTATTAAAGAATAAATTCACAATTTGGATCAGTGGTGAAATTAGAAAGGAAGCGTGAGCTTGTCCAGGAGCTTGTCCCGCCGTCATTTACTGTCATTCGAAAGGAAGGATCGTTTAAAGCATTTCCAGAGCCCATAGGCTCCGCCGTCATCTTTAACTTTTAGGTCCCTAGTGCAAATTTAGGAATTTGCAGGAAGCGTGCCAATTTAGCAATATCGATTTCCAGGAGATGACTCGCGCTGTCAGCTATTACCGCCTTGGTGTGAGGAAAGAGGGAAGAGCAAACTGACCAAATTATCACAACTAGCTGAAGGCTTGAATTAGTGGAGTGGAAAGGTTTGCAAGGGTTGCAGAGGGTTCCCCTAGAGCTACACCAGACCGTTTGATCCAGCCATTTGATCCCGGCTCTTCTTCCATGATCCCGGCCTTCGGCCAGAGCCCTTTTATATCTGGCTAGGTGTCCCTCTCTCCCGTCCTTTCCAAAAGGGAGCGACTATTGAGAGAGGCGCCTTGATTCTTCCCGGGTTTTCCCAGTGCGCTCTCGCAAGACTCTTTATTAGCTGTTAACCTGTTAAGTATACATTTGTGGTTCCCCACAGTAGGCATATTAGATGCATAGTAAATTGTAATTTACCCTTTATTGGTCGATCATCGTGTGATGTGGATGCTGCCCCAGTAAAAATTAAATATATACAGGCTCGTGCATGATCAGGAGTTGAAAGATGTCCTCAGAGTAGATCGAACCATGTCTCGTTGGCTGGTATAGAGTCATTGATAAACAAAAGAGAGCATATCATCAAGAGCAAGCATTGCTCCATAGGTGTCTTTATGTGGTAGGGTTTAACTTATTTGGTTTGTTATACTGATGAAGGGTGACTTTTTCCATGATCTCTTTAGTTTTAACTACACATACCAGTGATGTTAACTTGGTAGGTACTGGTGCAGTCAATATCTTTGGTATTGGAGCACCTCTTACAGAATCATCTGGCAGTGATTATTGTTCCTGCTAACACCTCCTCACAGTGAGTATGTATTCGATCCAATAATGGATGGAGCACCAGCCAGTAATATGGTGGAGGGAAATCATAATCAGTTAGTGAAACATAAAGTTTCAGGGATGAGTCCAGTGGCTCTTTTATACTGATCTGTCAAAGATGGTGGTAGCAGTCAGGGTGACAGGGAGAGGTATAAAGGGGAAGGGATGTTTTAAAACCCACATTAAGACCGGTGGGAACTGGATGGGAGCAGGTGGTAGTTTGGTGGCTACTTGATGGCACTAACCTCTTACCATTCTTTCCATGTCATGAGGCCACTTATGCCTACTTCGTTTAGAGGAAGGTTTACAGGTTTTCAACGATCTAATCTAACATAGATATTCATAAAACGCAGTGTGATCGAGCAAACTTCATGCTCTAAATATTGATTTGTCCAAGCCATCCGTTTGGACATGATAGGTGCAGGTTGTGCATGCACATTGAGAGTGATGTAATGTTTGCGTCATTCATGCTGTCCTGAAGCAGACGTTCAAGCTGAAGACACACTCCATTCATGCTGCTCAATACATGATCTACTACTGAGCTGCTCCTATCCTAACCCTGCCCTATACCTTGATATTAACTGATCAGTTCAAGCAGCTTGAAAAATCTAATTGGTACTATAACATGCCCACAACAAACCAGGGAACCCCTCGTCTGTCTGCAAAAGAAGATACCCGGCACAATATATGAGAAAACATTAAATCGAGCCACATCGAGGAATCAATATGACTTTGAATGTCGATTCGGTTGACAATGGTAGCTTATTGACGAGAAGAGTAATAATTTTATTTTAATACATTTGATTTTTTAAATAGGTATTTGATAAGGTATCCAAAATTATAAGGTACTGGAACTTCAGTGAGCTAGATAAAATCATTTAGTGTGATTATTGTAGTTCATAAGTAAAGCTATCAATTATGATTTTCACGCCTAATTGCTAAAAATTATCCTTGAATTGTTACAACCATTTTAAAATGGTTACAACGATTGGTTAAACTCTTAAGAATCAGCTTACAGAAAGCGTGGCGTGGGTGGGTATGTCAAAACAAAAAGATACCTACCTGTTTAGCAAGGTGAGTTGAAATAATTACAGCTTAAAAATATATTTTAGGTTAGTGCCAGAGTCCCCAAGATGGTTACTGACAGTTCAAAATATTCCTCGCCTTATGACGGTATTGGAAATGGCCAGTTCTTTCAATCGCAGAGCTCTTCCACCAGGAACATCCACAATGATGAGAAATGTAGATAATTCGTATAGCTTTATTTCTATTAATTTGATTGTTTAAAACTTAAGTTAAGATTAGAGTATTGTACATCAAAGATTGAACTAAAAAACAAATGTTCTCCGAAATTGGCCTTTCTTGGAGGTTTGGTGCCTCTAGGCACCGGGTGTGCTGACATTACTTGGAACAAACCTAGTGGGAGCTCTCAAAAGCGCTCCCTCCCTACTAAGACATTCCCGACTCTTTTATTAATTAATGATCTATTAATATATTATACTTAATTTACATTGTCACACCTCAGCATCGGACGCCAAGCCAACGCACCGCGACCCTCAAAAAGGATTTCTACGTAGAAACTTAAAGGGGGAGGAAGAGTTCTAAATTTTTTTAATTACCGTATTGCAGTAGATAGCTTAATTATTATTATTTTTTTTTTAACAAAATTCGCTACAATTAAAAACATAAATAAAATGAACGTTTATTATGGTACAGCTCACATTTTGCTTCTCATAGTTCACGATAATTTTTTACCTCATCGATCAGTGACTCAATATTTATAGTATTTTCAGAGAACGTTAATCCTGTTACAAATAAAATTGATCTTTATGTAAATAAAATTGGTCAGATTAAAAATAAAATTACACATTTTGCAAATAAAATAGTACTTATTGCAAATAAAACCCTTTTTACAAATTAATTTATTTGCAAAAGTTCCAGTCACGCAACAAACTTCACTTATTTTCCGAACAGGTCCAACAAAACGGACGGAAGACAGAAATGTGTTGTTGTTGTTGTTGATAGGAAAAAGTATGTCTAAAAAAAGTTGAACTCCCATAAATATTCACGCCATTTATAACCAACTACAAAAATATTTGTAATCACGATTGTCGCGAACTAGGCTAAAGCGTCTTTTCTTTTAAAGAGAAATACGTTTCCTGCATAGTAGCTACTGCTTCATATTTATTTTCTTGGGTTCCAAAACACTCAATTATTTAGCTGAGAATCACTACCAACGTATTCATGAAGAGTAGAAACTTGCCAAATTCTTCTCGTTGGACGAAATTCCGTAATTTTGTCCGTTTATGAAATTCCTTGACATTTCTAGGTTAGCAAAAATCCATGATTTTTCAAGTCGCATATTATAACACCTTGGGCAGGTTTAACCATTAGTAGTAGGAAAACATTGGGTACGCTTTTCGCCTGTAAATCACATTAGACGACTTAATAAACTCAAACTATCCCTCGCAACGAAGTTGTGGAAACCAATTTCAATGAAGAACATTGTCTATTTCCATGAAAATAAAGAGTAACAATGTTATATAAACTTCTACGGTTAAGGAAGCACCGGGAGCACTTTTTAGCGCTTTTGGCTAGGTTTGTGCCAAGTATCGCCAGCACACCCTGTGCCCTGCGAGAACTTATTTCCTCAGTGGACCTGTCAGAAAACTTGGACAGTTAGAAGAGGAAGAGGTTTTGTATAAGCACCGTAGTAGGTATATATACTTATACTTTGGCCTATGCAGGGTGTCTACAAAAATTGTGGGACAAACTCAAGGAATCGATTCTACAGCTCATTTATGATCGAAAGTTGCTCCTAGAGATTCCTTTTTAAACGCTTCGTTTTCAGTTTATTCAATTCTTTACAGTTTATTCAATTTTTCGTGTTTTATGTCTTATGGCATTAAAACGGCCATAACTTCTCCTAGAATCGCATTAATTTGAAAACTAAGAACCCCCTTGGAAAGACCGTTGAATTTCCTACAACCCTGATGTAAAGTTAAGTTGTTTTAGCTAGTTTTAAATGGTTAAAAAAAGGCCAAAGTACCTACAATAGAAAAAATAGTTAAAAATTGACGTTTTTCTTCCCGTGTTTCTAGTAGGTACTGGTTTGGGGATTTTCGTCGTGCACTCTTCGGAAAAAACTTCCTCAAACTGTCAGCTTTTGAACGGTATAGTCAATTTCACGATCACTTTGCTAATTGGGGGAGAAAAGTATGTTCGTAACACATACGTAAGTAAGTATGTTCGAAAACACGTTTTTTTCCTACTAAATCGAGGGTTTTCCTGAAAAATGACCCTCTATGAAGATGCAAGCTTGGGGCCGGATTCAACATATTTTTTCACGCTGAATCGAATGTTAACACTTGCAAATCTTCCCAAATCCGTTATAACCGAGTTTTACTCTTAAAAACATGAAGTTAAGCTTAAAAAATAAACTAAAAATTCGTTAGTTGAAGTATACAACTCGGTTATAACGGAGTTACCATTGTCGGTATTACCATTCGATTCAGCATGAAAAAATACGTAGAAACCGGCCCCAAACTCGCATTTTTGTAGAGGGTAATTTTTCCCTAAAACCTTCGATTGCGTAGAAAAAAAAACATGTTTTTCAACATACGAACATACTTTTTTCACCCAGTTAGCAAATTAAAAGTAATATTGACTATAACGTTCAAAAGCTGACAGTATGAGGATGTTTTTTCAGAAGAGCCGAAAATCACCAAACCAGTAGCAGAAAAACGGGGAAAATTTTTGATTTTAAATCATTTTTCTAATTTTGTACTTTGGCCTTTTTCCTTAGAATTCTTAACTTAACATATTTACTTATATCAGGGTTATAGGAAATTTAACGGTCCTTCCAAAGGTGTTCTTAGTTTTGAGTTTACTGTGATTCTAGGGGGAGTTATGGCCGTTTTTGTCATAGGGTACAAAACACTAAAAAATCTTGAAAATTGAATAACTTGAAAACAAAGCGTTTAAAAAGAAATCTCTTAAGGTAACTCTCAATCAGAAATGAGCTCTAGAATCGATTCCTTGAGTTTGTCCCTTAATTTCTGGAGACACCCTGTATACTTATATACAGGGTGTCCCAAAACAGGTCCACCAAACTTCAGGAGTCGTTTCTACTACTAATTTTCTACAACCAATTTCTGCAACAAAAAGTGTCTCCTAGACTTTTTTTTATTTGAGACTTCGTTTCCGAGCAATTTCACTTTTAAGATTATTTTCGACCTTACACCATTAAAACGGCCATAACTCCCTTAAATTAAACTAAAAAATTGAAATTAAGGATACCGTAGGAAAGAGCGTGAAATTTCTCAGTAGATGAGCTCTTGATCAGTCCAGAAAAACTGAACGCTAGAGTGGTCTTTTTACCTCAAACTTAAAAATTTGTCAATTTCTGTTTTTTCAAACATTTTGATGTTTTTTTCCCGGTTAAAACACGGTCTTTGCCAGAGGGGTTCAGAAGCTTAAAACATGCTCCATTTATGCTTTAAGTGCAGTATTGCTATGTTCCATATATAAGTATATATGCGTATAATATACTATATCTAGACCACTGATTTGCGCAGAATCTTATACATAAATAAATAGATAGGTAACCTTTTTTTGTAATACTTTGCAGTGTTTCCCTGTGTTTGGTAGGTGTATTTTTCTTTACATTTAATTTTTTATACCACATTTTAGATGGCACCTATGCAAGTAGAATTTACGAAACCTACTATGGCTATGCTCTTTCGTGGACCAGCAATCCGAAGAATGACAATCGTGTCTCCTTTCATATTATTTTTCTGCAGTCTTACTTATTTCGGGCTCGTTTTGAATCAAGATTTATTCAACTACGGTCTGTTTTTCTCTGGTAAGACGAATACTTGGAACAAAAAAATAGAGGTACTTGGTTTATTTATTAGGCTGTATATCCAGAAACTGTTAAATCTTTTGTGTTTCTTGTTTGAAATAACTCTGGTTTATAAAAAAATTCAGTAGGAGCCTACCTACTCTACATATGCGATTTGAGAGGACTTTTTTGGTGAGAGTTTGGTAGCAAAGAGTTTTGTTTACCACCTGTAGACGGCATAGATTTTTGGTCCAATAAATGTGAAAACTGACTAGGAAGGCACACCTACTCGAGAGAATCTAAGACCAATAACGACTAGGTATTACAAAATAATGCGTAGGAATACGCGGGTGACAGGATATAGGTAAGTAAGTAGCTAATGTTTGCGAAACCATCTTGTCGGACGCTCCACCCTAATTTCCGAACCTATTCAACTTACATGAGAGCTATGAGTGCAAAGCTCCACAACTTTTCAGACATCGAAGTGAATCTTGGAGGCGTTTTTGGAGTGCCTGATACTAAGTTTTAAGCAAATAAAAATCAGGGGAGAAAAATCAAAGTTTTTGGACTACCCAAAGAGGGAGAGTATTGGGTAGATAGGTACCTACCTATCTTTAGAAAAAATCGCGCTTCTTCTTGGTTCATTAGCTTCAACGGAATAAGATATCGCAATTCTGGTTTCACCATCGTGTTCAGCTCAAAAAAATCTTTTGAAATGAGGAGGTTTCACCCGGTAAAGACTGCCCTGCATTTTATGTAGAAAAAAAAACCGAGATACCTACAACTTAACCTCCGGGTCAATAACCACAGATCATCGGTTATTAGAAGAACTGAAGATCTTCCTATGAGCTGCCATGCCGCCATGCATGACTCAACGTTTGACGGTTGTTTTGGCATTAAAATTTAAAAAAAAGATAAGGCCAGGAGAAAATAAAGAATGCTACATCAATCGGAAAAGTATATTAGAGCTTAAGAAAATGTATAATAATTGTTCACATGAATATTGCTTGTAAGTTGTTATTACTTGGCGCAATAAAACTTGTCAAAAAAAAGTCAATCGGAAAAGGCATATTAAATGTTGTGAGTGCATACGATCCACCAGGATTAAACATCAGGCGTTACCTGGGTTACCATCTCCTCCATGGCAAGTCCCTCTGTACATATTATATCAACGTCGGAATTCCCACAAAACTTATGCAGTTCCTCGTAAAGTCAAATTTAAATAAAAACTAGTTTTGTGCCATAACTTATTGTTTTTCTAAAAAAAGTGTTAATTAGGTACCTATATATATATATATATATATATATATATATATATATATATATATATATATATATATATATATATATATACTAGAATCTACTATTTTATATTCTGCACCCTGCCACGCCTCGCTCTGCCGCCTTGTTATTGCTTCGCTAGTCCATTTAGCTACAGAGCTTATTCAATTGATTACACTGGTTCACCATTTATGATTGTACTCTACATCACCCAGAGGGACACGGTTCAAAAGTTCATCATCTTGAGTTGAATAGGAACAACATTAGCACAGGGTTCACCTCTTCAGGTCCAAATTTCGGCACCATAAGTTGAATATGAACGAAATTTGTAACAGAGCTCACAGTTCATCAGAGGTTTTCAAAGTAGTATTATTTGCAGTCTATCAAACCCTGAGAGGGTATAATCTTTAAATAACGTTCCTGGAAATCTGAATACTCTTTCCCAGTTTAAGCCAGGGCGACATAAGCATACCTAGGTTGTATACATAAATTGACCTATACATTTATCCATTTCTTAAAAGCAATTTTTTTGTTGAAATCTTCATGCCTGCTCTCGCTAATAAATAAACTCGAGAATCGTCACGTAGGTAACGAAAACCCGTTTCGCAACCGATAAGCAAAGCTAGCTTGGTCGCTATGGAATGATGCTTGCAGTTACAGCTTCATAATAATTATGTATCATTGAATCGATTTCGTCAGCCATCGTTGATTAGCGTTGGAGTATTTAAGTAGGTATACATAAAGAGAGTTTCAACGTCCACCAACGTTTACCCGTTGCGGACTTCTACGCAAGCATTTGTAATAAAAAAATTTTCAACCGATGGAAACTACATAACAATGGATAATTTCGAAACTCAAATTAAACTCGTAAACGAGTTCCACTATCTGCTTTACAAGCAGATACCATGTTACATGGATATGTCTTCGATTGGGGATTTCATAACGGTTGTACTCGAGAGTTGTAAACAAATCCTTTAACTTTGGATGTAGGCGACGAAATGTAGGGTAAAGAATTTATTTTATTATTCTTGGAGGCGCAAAAAGCATACTATAAATACTATTAAAGTTATTTCTCCAATACAGACGCTATTTAGTTTCCGCCAAACGAAAATTGTTTATAGTCCAATCAACTTAGTTTAGAAATGCAGCCAGGTACGTAAGAGGGGGAAATTGGTAGCTTGAGATGTGAACATTTATCACATAAATCAAGCGCTTTCCAACGAGTGGCGAACGATTTCTGTGCTATGAAAACTGTGGAAGTTCCATTCCCCTAGCAACGGCTGGGTTGTACGTGAACATCATTAGAAATTGTGACATCAACTTTTGCGTGACGAAAATTTTGGTTGACCGCCCAGAGCAAAGACATATCCATGTCAATTGACAAAATAATAAACTGCGAGCAATTGATTGACACAACATAATAAATGCAGCTTATTTTTCTCCTAACCTCCTGCATTCGGCCTAGATATGTTATTATCTAAATAGAGTTGTTGGTTGGTAAATCAATCAATCATATATTAGCTCCTATTCTTTATTATGATGTTCCCTCACCTTTTCTCCTATATCACCAGGTTTGGTCGAATTTTTGGCCGGTGCCGTTGTCTTGTTGATGGGGGTGAGAGATAGCGTGAAAATGGTCATAATCACGAACGCCCTATCTGGGCTATGCTGCCTTCTTGCTGCAGGACTTACAAGTGAGATATATATCAATTACTCTAAAAGCATTAATCGAAAATGTATAATTTTTAATAAATATCGATCTTCAAAACTTAAGTGGGTATTCGGCAACAATAGTGGTCGCAATTAAAAACCAAAAATATTAGCACAATAATTCTTATTGGTATTGAAAAAAAATCTACTTCTTCCTTTGTACGAGTATTTTTTGCAGAGTATCCTAGATATAATTTATTAAGCTCACCTCTCTTACGCCCTCTGTTCCGTATGTTATCCCTGGGAATGTTGTCAAACTCAAGTGAACATCGAACGTTTTACACATACCTATGCCGAATGATTAATTGAAATCGAGCACTAATAAAGAAGTGTGTATAATAGAACATAGGGCTTGTGAGAGTTTTGATTGTTTAAGACAAAATTTGTATTGTTTTGTAAAGGGATCACAATGAATTCATATTTTACCTGGAGCTATAAACACAGCTCTACATTACTTGGTAATACAATTGAGTAGGTACACGTACTTAATGACTAGGTGATAATATATCAAAATATATCTACCTACTGATCAGTAATTCTTAATTGCAAAAACAGTGATCACAATTTTAGGTGGATTTGTTACGCTCAAGGAAAACTCCCGCAGTCGAAGGGTAGCGTAGAGAGCGGTTGTCACTAAAAATGGCTTCTATCTCGAAAGTTCAAACTGTCGAGGTATCAACGGGTTTTTAGGTCGTTACATTTGGCGCAGGGCTGTAGGGTCCACACTGTAATACGAAATAATCCCTTTAACCCCATTCCCTCCCTCTCACAAAAGCTACCTATAGGATTTCACCTTACAAACGAAGTTTTGGTTCTCTCTTGATCAGCCCTTTTTTAGCACTTTCTGTCTAATAATTTGTTGATAGATTTAATGAGTGGATAAAAATTTGAAAAATTTTCCCTCAAAGTAAAGTTGGTAGTAGTTATGTGTTTACTATTTTATTTACTTTTTTTCTTTTCAGAATCTGTGTACTTGGACATTGTTTGTATGGCAGCTAGATTTTTTGGTGGAATGACGAACAGTTGTGCTCAGACTGTAATAGCGGCAATGTACCCAACTCTCATCCGTACTATGGCATTAGGATGGGGCAATTTCTTCACGAACATGGCGCTTGCTGTAGCGGCTAATGTAGTTTTATTGGTGAACATCTTCTTTATGAGCTCTAGTATTTATACGTAATCGTAATCTGTGATTCAAATGATGGAAAAACGCAAATATTTATTTGTACATAGTACCTATTATCGTCACAAAAGTAGCAAACACTGATTATTACAGACACTTGATTGTACGCACATGATGAATTCACGACTGCTTGGGTGAGAGCAATCAGGAGTTATCCAGTGAGAATAGATCTTATTAATGGGCATTGCAGTGACGAGACGTTCGCGAATAATCAATTTGAGACACGAGACTCTAGACCCTGACCAACTAATCTAAATTCTTACTAAGGGATTGACTACTTGATGTTATGTAGTTTTGAGATGCGAGCGTAGCGAGCATCCAGACTACTAATCTAAGCAGAAAACTGATCTGTGTAAAAGCTCATGGCTACTGGAGCGCCACTGGAGTGGGTAGTCGAACTAAAGAGCAAGTCAGGGTCTAGAGTCTTGTGTCTCAACTTGATTGTTGGCGAACGTCTCGTGTTGCCGTGCCAGTGACATCATGGATACAAATATATAGGTACTATTATTATTGTAGTGTAAAGGAGTTGATTGCAATATTGCAAAGTGAGTCTAGAGAAGCAAGAGTTGGACGATTTTGAGGGGACTTTGAGGAACAGCTGTGGTAGGTGGTATACGTTGAAATTTCATATACTCAGATAAATAATAACCTTTGAGTATAATTATTTTTATTGGACGATTGTAGTATAATTTTTGGAGTCCTGGGATATAGTCTAGGAAAATTAGGGTCAATCAGTGGAAAAAATTCATAGCTTCCTGAAAATTGGTACAGTTGTTTTTTCACCTTCCTGAATAACATAGTGAATGAAAGTCTATAAAAATCTAGGGAGCGGAAGGGGTAAGAGGAGGGGGGATTCGTTTAAAAAGCTTTCCCCCCTGTTTTGGCTTTCTCGGAATATAATATGTTTCATATAATATTAGTCGTGAATGCGAAAAGTTTATATTATAAACTTTTTTGCATTCACGGCTATTTACTAAATCAAAGACCATTAAATTTCCTTTCGAAATAGTCCCAAAATAAATGTGTATCTAGTACAGTTAGCAAGTTGTTGGCCACCGACTCTCGTTCTGGATGGGCTTTTGGCCGGAGCTAACTTCACAAATAAAAATGCAAATAAAAAATTTACAAAAAATACATGTCGTTTGAGGAGCGGAACTGGAATATGCGGAAAATACTGGGCGATGATTGCTGGACAGCGCGAAATATGCACCGTGTGTTTGGCGACTGACACTTTGGAACATATAATATTTTTCTGCAAGAAACATACCACTGCCAGAGCAAAAATGCTGCGAGACGCTACTGCACTACTTCATAGCCCAGTCAACTATGAGAACATGCTAGCGAGTCAGGGTATAAGAGTCTACCTGACCATCCAAAAGTTCCTATGTGATATATACCAATAAATATTTAAAACGTTATAATCCACAAACTTTGTTACATGTCTACATGATTTCATACCAGAAATAATATTTGTTATTTATTAATAATTATTTCATAAGAATTTATGCAAAGTGAAAACCTGGCTGTGAAAATATACCTAGGTATTTATTGTCAAATAAAATAAGTAGAATAAAACACCCCATTAACAGCTTACGCATATTATTCTTTGAGAAATTGTTTCATGGGGGTGTATAGTATATTGCACTACTCATTCACCTACATTAAATATCGATATTTTGTACTTTATCCATCAAGTATAGTAAGTACTAGGTACTTAGTTAGGTACCGCTTTTATTATGCGGAAGAAGGTGAAAAAATGAAACCATGAATGTGCAATTTCTTCTTCTCAGATTTTCAGGATAACAGGCCATAAAAATGAACTGAAATAGACAAAGAAAGGATTTAAAAAATTAGATTGTATGTTGAGAAAATTATTATATTTATGTAATGGAGCATATTTATTATTTTGTATATTTTAATTATAAAAAATACTGGATTTATTCTCCTTCTGAAGAGATGCTGAGGTCCACAAGTACAGGGTGTTTCATAAAGAATACACTAATTTTGACTGACAATAACTTTATTTAGAAAAATGGTACAAGAAAAGTAAAGGTATGCCTCGATTTGTTATATTGCCACAAATGTTCTATGTGGTTGCCACCAAGCTCAAACAGCCAAACACGCTCCAACATGTCGGTTGTCACAGACGCTACTGCATAGTGTGCGAGTCTTCAACTCTTAAGGTTTTAGGCGTTGAGGGAACAAGACTTTATCTTTGACATAACCCATAGAGAAGTCACAGGGTGTTAGTTAAGTCTGGTGATCGTGGCGGGGCCAGGCAAAGAGATTCAAGTCCTGGCACGACCTATCCAGCCCGTGGTAGCGGTCATTCAGGAACCCAGAACTTGGAGGTGTCAGTGAGGACCAACGAATGTCGATGATTCGGCTGATAATCGTGACCAAATCGTGGAAAATCACGCTGCACTGTCACGATAGATTTTGTTGCTTCAAATCGCAAAACACAAAACGCTTTTGCTGCTGCGCAGCCATGGCAAAACCAAAAACAAAACAACCGATTTTTCATCAACTCTCAATATCACTTATCGCTCGCTTGCAGAGCACTCAGTCAGCCGCTTTTCGATTTGTGACAATGCCACCTTTGAGAAAAAAAACCGGGAGAACACCGCACATTTATTTAATTCAAAAATATTCTATGTGAAAATCAGTGTATTCTTTATGAAACACCCTGTACTTCCAGGGCAGAAACTGTTCTGGCTCATCATCTTCCGGCAAATAGGTTGAGCATTATCATCCTAAATATGGTAGCGAATTCTTAATTCCCAACCCCACTGTATGCTCAGGGTTCATAGTTTTTCCTCTCTATAATTAAACCTGGTGGTTAACTCGCAATAGATGTTGGTGCGCAAGTGGGAGGAAGCCTAACTAAATATACCTCACATTTTTTGTGGCATTCGTTAACCCAAATTTTCGATACCAAAAACTATTTAAAGACTTTTCAAAATGTTTTTGCAGAGTATAATTTCAATGAGAATTTTTCCCTTGCGTCCTTCAATGTTGAAATTGTGGATTTTGGGTAATTAAAAACCGATTTTTTATTTTCATTCATTTTTATTTTAATTAATTTAGAACCTCACAAACTTTAATTTTCCCTGTCGGAAGAGAGAGGAAGTTGAATCGCGTCTATTTACGGAATCCCTTTGACGTCGCAGAGATGTTATTAATATTTGACGGAAATACCATTTTGAGGATGGAATTGGTGATCTTTGACCTCAACGCTATCATAGTTTAACCTAATTCTATAAGTGAGATATTCTTTCCCCTGGCACTTTCAATCCTCTCTCAATATCAACTATACCGCAATCGGCATAAAAATGGATCCCTACATATTGATCACATTATTTACGAAAATTTTTGATTATTTTTCAAGGACGAAACTTATGATGCGAAACTAAGGGACCTGTTTGTAAGTTTTGACTGACGACAACTCTGTATTCGTTCTGAATGGGAAAACGATTAGGTATTGAATCATTTCAAAAGAAAATTTGATAACTTTCAAGTTAGTACCTATATACCTACTCATCTTTTCAGAAAAAGGTTATATTTTCCAAAATAAACGCAAAAACAAGAAAAATTACGAATTTTTACAGAATTCCTCCTTCTTCTACCCCTTCCGCCTCCTAGATTCTTATAGACTTTTACTATGTTACTTAGGAAGGTCTAAAGAACATTTGTGCCAGTTTTCAGGAAGTTATGAATTTGTTGCATTTATCAGTTGTTTTTGGACCTTCTTTTCATTGACTAATATAGGTGGGTATCATTCAAGGTGTTAGTTAATATGATGTTTATTCCAGAGTGAATTATCAGCTTACTTACCACTCTTCATTCTTGGATTGTCTGGTTTGCTCGGGAGCTTCTTCTTCTTATTTTTTCCGGGAAAAGTGTGCAGAGACCTCCTTGATTTACCCCAAGAAGTTGAATATGGTCATGAGAACATAGCTCAACAGAGGATGAAAGATCCTGAAGCTAAACCCGTTGAACCCAAGTGGAAGCCACCCCCTCCTGCTGAAACTACTGCCCCAGAAACGTCAATGGGTAAAGCGTCAATGAATAAAGAACCGAGTTCAGACCATAGTAAGAAACCGGACAAACACGTTATGTGAGTACCTAATTTCGTTCAAATGTAGGAGTAATTGTAATATGTGTCCGAAACGTAAACCAACAGATTTTGAGGGGGTTTAAATTTTTTCTTGGTTGATTACAAAGGTTCATTATTGAAAATAATGAACCAAAAATCATTGGACTTATGTCATGATCACCAAGTAATTTCTTGAATAAGAAGGAAGGTACCGTAAAACGGGGTTATAAGGGTCAAAACTTCTACTCTGACGTAATTTTGAATTCGTGCGCCACAAGAGAGATTTTGGAGAATGAAACTAACAGTATTTGATTCGTCAGCAATGGTAGACATGGATTCATGAAGTTTTTTGTTTTTCAACATTGTTCACCCTGTTTTACCATCGACGTTAACGTCACTGTTGTTATCAATAATTTTTGAAGGTTGTAAAACTTCGTTTGTATCTCGTCCGTTTCCCGCTGTGATATGCAGTCAATTTTACCGTAGCTTCTAAGAATCTCGACGAATTAGTGTTTACTAGTAACATGTTACCTAAATAATTTTTTATAGTGCTTGTGGACTGTGGTTCAACGGTTGCCGGGTAATAAGGGTCAAGATTTTAGAGTTCCAAAAAAATAAAACCAAACCAATTCGCTGCTCTTTTCTTCGTAATTATAAAGGTTCAGACGACAGATATGGTTTTCCCACTGTGCCTGACATTGAAAATATTTCCTTTGATCAGATCGAGAAAGTTCTCAAAGTAGTTTCCGAAGTTAGGGGGCTTATTCGTACGCAGTGGGGTTTTCATTTGAAGCTTGAAATTCACCCCTTTTTTATTGTTTTTAAAATGTTGTAAGACAACATAGTAGGTACTTCACGCCTTTTTTTGTGATTTTATTAGGTATACAGTAAAACAGGGATTTATCCCTAATTTTTTTATAATGCTTCAAGTCGAGATTTTTATTCATTTTTGAACAATGTTCCTGTGATTTTCTTGATAAAATCAGGGTTGTAAACTTAAGTTCCTTGAAAATGTTAACGTTTAAAAAGTTAGTGTTCGAAAAGTCGAGTTGAAAAATAGTGCTCTTTTTTGTGATTTTTTAAGTAAACAGTGGGATTTTTACCCAACTGTATTCGTTAAAGCGTTATTTTTATATTTTATTCTTCATATTACGAGTTAATGAGACTGATTTTATAACCTACTGACTGAAAATAAATATTTCAACAGGTAACTACATTAAAGGTAAACCTAACTTAACCTATCATAAATGTTTATGAATCGACGTGAATGCGGACACGCTCGGCGAAGTAGGTCCGTGCCAGATGGCGGTGCAATTTTCAATTAGAAAAATGAATCTGGCTCTACTTGAAAACTTTTTGATTTCAGGACTGAAGCTGATAACGTTGTTGGCGTTGGTGAAACAGGATCAGTTGAGCCAGACATTTCGCCGAAAGGAAAAATGCGTTTGAGCCCGCTCAAGAAAAGGGCAGCAGCTGAAAGTAGGGCAGAGAGTTCGACTGATAGGAAGAAACGCCGTTGGTATTTTTTGTTCCTGTGCTGAAATTCCTTTGACAGTCAAGTTAACGTTTGACATTGGCAGTCAACAGGGAAACTATTGTGAAATAAAGAGTGAATGATAACTATAAACGAGGTGTTCTTTAAATTTTAAAAGGCCTTTACATTTTTTCCGGAAAATTGAAATTATTTAAAAACAAGACCAGATGATTTTATGTTGCAACCAATAAACAAAAATCATGTATCATGTTTTCTCACGTCGCGTAATGTTGCTCAATTCCGAATTTCAGCTTCCTTCGTATATTAAGAGAGAAATGACTCGCGAGCTCACTCAGCTTATTAGCTCTCACTTTGTCAATCGTATAGCAGGCCTATAGATGCTGATTATAAAATTTCAGCCTCCTAGGTGTATTAGGAGAGAAATGAGCTACCGAGCTCACTCAGCCGATCTGGGTGGTTCTTCACTATATCAATCGTACACAGCTTGCATACCAAATCTCAGCCTCCTTGGTTTAAATAATCAATATAATTATGGCTGCTCGTGCTGAATTTTCAAGCGCACAACCTAGCGGTAAAATATGATACACGTTAGTATTGATTACAAAAACGCTGCAAATGATTATATAATGGTTTATTATTTCTGAATCAGATAGCCAGCTATAGTAACCAGCATGCTCTGGGACTTTCGCCAGTCTCTTTTAGCGAATTTTTGAAGAAAATTAAGCTATTGCTCTCGCCTCAAAATTTGTAGAATGTGAATTTTTGAAAAACTTTTATGCAGAAATCCGTTTCAGGCTATTCTGAATCATATTCTGAAGTTTAACGCATTTTTTTATGTATGTATGTATATATGTATATATGTATGTATGTGTCATTCCAGACGATAACTGTCCGTAGAATTGTGCTAGAAACTTCAAACAAATTTTAAAATGTTAAGGACACAAAACAAAAGTTCAAGTTCGTTGGCCAGCATGATCGGATTACATCTTCGGGTTGAAATTTTCATAAAAGTAGTCAAAAATTTCAGAATAGCCTGTTTTTTGCGATTTGTTGTGCGAAATAATTTTTTCAGCATACTAACATGTGGTATATTCGGAATCAGCGTAAAATTTCCTATAAGAATATGTATCAAGTTTTCAAAAATTTCAAAGTTGAAAAATCAGTCAAAAATCGAAATAATGCCGTTCGCTAGTTGTAAAAATCGGTAATATTTGCATGAAACATTGTCCAAATTCAGATTGAACTACTCTTATGGAAGTATCCCTGTATAACCAATCCTAGAATCATGCTGTTTAAAACGTGGGTAGTAGGTGCTTAAAAAAAAAAAAAAAAAAAAAAAAAAAAAAAAAAAAAAAATGTAATCACAACTGATGAGTTTACTCTGTGCATGTGTTAATAATTTGATTCCATGTTTGTCTATCAAAATCATAAACTAAAATTTCTCAACACGATCAATAGCGACTGAAATGTCGAAGATTTCTTCAAAAATTCGCTCATGGGGTCATGCTGCATGACTGGACTTTTTCTAGTATCCACCTCTGTTCTTCCTCTCACTCCACCCCCCGCTCACCACCCTCACCACCCATCGTGACCCCCTGCCAAGAGTGCCAGGTGTGCGTAATTCTAACACTCAAATCCCCTCGAAAAAGACACTTTTTCGCCCGTTTTTGGCCCATAGCATCTATGCGAGTAAAGCGATCGGGATGGTTAAACGTTAGGACCAACTAGACCCCAAATCCATTTCTAGTCTATTTGCGAAAGAACTGGTTTTTAAAGTCAATTCTTAGGCCTTTTATGGCCCGGAAGGCGGACGGACATTTCAAATTTGGATTCTACGCACCTTGAAACGTAAAGTGACAAAGTTGGGGGGGGGGGGGGGGGGTGTTATAAATTTTTTTTGCTATACGATCACATAGGCTTATTATTGGAAATAATAAACCAAAATAGAATGTTGGCACAACATTCCGGGGAAATCGATAATGGAGATCGACAAATCAATTCATCACTGCTTGTTTTTCTTGTCTGCCATAGGTTTGGTAACTATTCGATGGTTGTGATGGTTGAGTCAGCTTTTTGCGTTACTCTAAAAACCTCTTTCGTCCTAAGGAACATGTTATTCGTACCCGTCTAGTTCTTTTGTCTTCGTTATCGTTATGATTACAAATGAAATTCCTCCAAGTTTAAGATAGTTTACGTTTTTCATTCCACGGAAATTTTGATTTTGAGCGGCAGTAGTTTTTTTTTCCGAAAGTGGGGTGAATAGTGTATCAACTGACTCGACAAAGGTTACATCAAGTGTATTTAAACTCTAGATACATACGAGGATACATAAGAATGTATCAAAGGCAAAGGATACACCAAACACACAAGCTTGAAAAGCCATAATAGGAAGGGGAAGAAGGGAGATTTTTTCGTTTTTCCTACAGTGATGGAAATTCGTGATATTCAGTTAGACTTCAAGTAGATGGCTCAACCCACTTGGAGTTATATTAATTTACATTTTTTTTTATCCGTTTTTCTTAGTTATTGGAAGATACAGTTTGAAAAAATTAATTTATATAGAGTACCTAATAAGCAAGTAATTGTTAGTGCATTTTCTTAAAAAAAGATGATAATAATTAAATTAAAAAATAAAATAAAATGCGCTATTACGTTATTGCGTAAAATTACGCTATTGCGTATTCACTTGTCCGTTTATGTTTGTGCATCTTTGTAAAAACGCTTCAACTCGAGAACAGCTGGACCGAATTTGACGGAATGGGCCGCAAAATGGTCAGATAGTCATAAAATAAAGTGGTTGCAAAAATCGTTATTATTACTCAGCAGCGCGTACTGATTTCGTGATACAAAAATCCAATTTCTATGCTATTTATCCTACGAAGCTGAAATTTGGAACGGAGCCTCTGTGACACAAGTAGAATAGGACCTTAACTTGCCGAACCGTTTTAAAAATTTCTTTTCGGTAAAGTTTGTGAAGTAGGTATAATAAAATGATTACTTTTGATTATGTTTCTTCATTCCTAAATAAACAAAAGTTTGCATGGAGTTGATCATTTATATTAATTTGAATGTTTCTCTAGAAACAAAAACCGAGTTGATTAGTACTTGCAAAACGAAGTGGTGCTCGTTTACCTAACAAAAATAATGTACAGTATACTGTACAATAGAATCAAGGCGACGTGAATTATCATGTTGGTCTGAAGGAGAATGTAAACTTATCGTCGAAATCTTGGTGGGGCAAATAAGTGAGTGAGCCACATGGTTAAGTAGATTAGTATTTCATAAGGAATGACGAAATAAGAATTTCGGAGGGACGTCCATCGTTTGAAAGGAGCAGTGTTATTATTACGCTACATTCCAAATTTCAGCTTCGTAGAATAAATAGCGTAGAATTGAGCACTTAGCTGATTGGGGTGGTTCGGTAAGTTAACATCCTATTCTACCTATCTCATACAGGTTCCGTTTCAAATTTCAGATTCTTAGGATGAATATCATAAATGCGCTATAATTACATTCGCTTTATCCGTTTATGTACGTATGGATGTAATAATGTCTGCATGCGGTGGGTCGGTAAGTTCAAATCCAATTCTATCTGTCTCACACAGGTTCCATTTCAAATTTCAGCTTTGTAGGATAAATAGCATCGAAATTAGCGTAAAGAGCTCACTCAGCTGATTGGGATGGTTCGACTGGGTAAAGTCCTATCCTACATGTTTTACGAAGGTTCTGTTTCAAATTTTAGCTTCTTAGGATAAATGGCATGAATGCGCTATTACATTCACCTTGTCTGTTTATGATTGTATGTTTGTATTTATGTGTATCCTTGTAAAAGCGCTTCAACTTGAGAACGGCTGGACCGAACTCGACGGGAGGAGTCGCAAAAGATCAGATGGTAATTCAAAATTATGTGGTTGCAAAAATTGACATCGATAACCAGCAGCAAGGAGTTGATTTCGTGATTAAAAAAATCCAAGTTTTACGCTATTTATCCTACAAAGCTGCAATATGGAATGGAGCCTCTTTGAGCCAAGTTGTATAGGATTTTAACTCGTCAAACCACCCCAATCAGCTGAGAGCTCCAAACACTATTTTCTGTGCTAGTTATCCTACGAAGCTGATAAACACTAACCTTCTTAAAAGAAAATACGTTTAACATGTGGCTCACTACGTGAATGCTGATCTATATTTTCTCAAGCTTTAGGGTAATTTTATATTTGGTCAATGTATAGGAAATAAATTCAACAAGATTTCTAATGAAACCGAATCTAACTAACTTCTAGCAAGATTCGACTTATTTTTACGAATTTCAAGTTATGTTTCACAAAATTTCAAAGTGTTTTAATAGGGCAAGTTCTTAAGAAATAGGCTCTTCTTTTCCACACTTGGGAAAATCAAATAGAAAACTTGGCATGTGAGTTTTTTTGATCTTCTCGGAGAAATACGTGATCCTCTTCGTCCCTTCAGTCGGTTAATGGAAGATACGGTTGATTTTACATTGGAAAGATAGGTGTGATCCAACCTGTGAACCAATCGGGTCAGGGAACGTTTTGCATAATTTCGTTCCCTGAAGAATTGTGTGAGTTGTAGGTAATGAAAAATTGAAACTGAACATATAGAATGCTGTTGGAATCAAATCAATACCTCGAATAGTTCAAAAACCCACTTTACAGTAGGTATAGGTATAGGCAAAATGTATTGACCTTGTTTTATGCTTCTCAATGGGGATTTTATCATATAATGAAATCAACAAATAACAGATTTCTCGACCGTTGCCCTGGTCGGGATATAGGTAGGTGTAGTTAGGGATATGAGAATGAATGATCGAATCAAGAGCTGTAGGTGAAGTGTATATCTATGAGTATATCTTTATTGGCATATCCATGCCATTTTAATCTGAAGGCTGGGGGAGGGGGGTATTGGCCCCCCACGCTAGCCCAGTTTGTTTCCAAAAGGTAGGGAGAGGTCATACTGCAGTGTTGGTACATAAAGATCTATAATTCATCTACTCGTAGTTAGATTTATTTTATAACTAGTGTAGTTTTCTCACTCGCTTCGCTCGCTCGGGGTGGAGTGTATAGTTGAGATGGGATTGAATCCGCAGAAAAAACCTAAGTCGGAATGAATTCTATCGTTATTTTCTGCATATTTTTGGTGATTTCTCCGTGCTCCGGGCATCTTTCGGCAAGTTTGATGGTGCTCTACCATCGTGCTCTACAGGTTCAAGAACGTAATTTTGTCTCTGCAATACGAAGTTACGCTTCGCTCGCTCGGGGTGGGGATTATAAAGCCGGAATGAATTCTTTTATTTTCGGCATGTTTTTGGTCACTTTTTGAGGGGGGAAATTCATTTAAGAATATTCTTTTAACAGAATCAAGTATGTACCAATAACTACCTATAATAGAAATACAGAAAGTAGGTAACTTGAATATTACCTTCGAATTTGAAGAATCCATTTCTGTCGCATGCAAAACGAGGCAACTTTTCATAATGCCTACACTATACACGACCTATTGAAGAAAAGGGTGCGTCGATCGAAGTCTGAGAATACACCTGAGCCTGAGAATGCACCTTGTCACGTTCGCACAGGGCACAGTTTGTACAAGATTTTTCTTTTTAGAGGTTTCGTTCCCGAGTAATTCCACTTTTAAGATTTTTTTCGTGTTTTCAACCTTATATTACTAAAACAACCATAACTACCTCAAATGACTATTAAAATTAAAAAAATGAGTACATTTTTAGAAAGAGCCACCCTGATACCATTTCAATATTTTGTAAGCAGGTTTAATGGGAGAGAAATCCGGCTGAAAGTTGAATTTTACAAATCATAAGAAATCTGTCAAAATTTGGAGCGCTATAGCTCGGAAGTCTTCAGTCGGATTTTACCCGCGGGGACAAGAAAAACTGCGCCAAGATCTCAACTTTCTAACGGTCCAGTCAATTTTACTTTCAACCTGCTAATTAGGGGCGAAAACTGTGTTTGAATGTTGAAAAACATCGTTTTTTCAATGAAATCAAGGGTTTTCTTGAAAAATGACCTTCTATGAAAATACGAGTTTTGGGTCGGTTTCTACGTATTTTTTTTAATGCTGAATCGAATGGTAACACTTGAATATCTCCCAAACCCAGTTATTACCAAGTTCAACACTTTAACTCACAAATTTCAGTTCATTTGATATGATACATTTTATGTGTTTTTAGGGGTGAATCTATTCAGCTAGAGTGAAAAATTCGGTCATAACGGGGTTTGGGTGATATGCAAGTGTTATCATTCGATTCAGCATTAAAAAATGCGTAGAAACCAACCCCAAACTCGTATTTTAATTGAAGGTCATTTTTCAAGAAAACCCTTGATTTCATCGAAAAAAAAAAAACAAAAAAAAAAAAACAATGTTTTTCAACATAGAAACACAGTTTTCTTCCCTAATTAGCAATGTAAAAGTAAAATTGACTACACCGTTGGAAAGGTGAGATCTTGGCGCAGTTTTTCCTGTCTTTGGGAGTAAAATCCAATAGAAGAATTTCGAGCTATAGCGCTGAGAATTTTGATGGATTTCTCATGATTCGTCAAATTCAATTTTCTGCCGGATTTCTTTCCCATTAAACCTGCTTACAAAATTTTGAAATGGTATCAGGGTGTTAAGTAATCTAACGAACTTTTTAAAGGTGTACTCATTGTTTAATTTCAACAGTTATTTGAAGGAGTTTTGGTTATTTTAGTGATATAAGATTGAAAACACAAAAAAATCTTAAAAGTGGAATTACTCGGAAACGAAGCCTCTAAAAAGAAAAGTCTCGGAGGCACTTTTTGTTGCAAATTAGTTGTAAAATTGATCCCCGGATTTTCGATCATTATGTTTGTTACATCCTGTATGTATGTTACAGCCGGCGGAATTGGATTAATATGATTCCTTATAGCTTCAATTAGCCATACAGTACGGCTCACCTACAAATTAATGTTGCTATATGTTGTTGCTATATAAACAAAAGACATTTAGACCATGACTGTCGTCATGGGGAAAAATACTGGTTAGCGATTTACTATTAAGAAGTAGTCACTTGAATATTTATCTGGTGATTATGATTCGCGCAGTTGATACAACGTGTATAATACGTATGTGATCATCAAAATGTTGAAGATTGACGATTGCTCAAGGGTATGCCTTTCATACTGCCCTCAGATCATGATCAAACTTGATAACATAGTATTGACCTAACGTGAGTAAATCCAGTAATTTGTTCAGAAGCAATATTATAGCGAAGTAGGTAACGTCAGTGATGGAACTAGAATTAAGATGATATGGTGTAGAGCTTGATTAAGGGGAGGTGATATTTCTTTCAGGGCATTCAAAAATATAAATAAAGCTACACCTAAGTACATTGATGGTTTCAAAATTTTCTAAAATTTCCTTCACAGAAATTACCTAGTTTTGGAGAAATCTGAAACGGTTCTTGGATCTGTACAATTTTATCGAGTAGATTCGTGGTAAAAAAACTCCTTTCATTCGCCCAAAAATCAAGCACCCCAAAAGAAAGGATGATTTTGACGGCACATTTGTTCAAAAAGGTGCTATAGAAGCGCTAAAAGGGTGAAAACTTGGCATTTATCTTTCTTGTGACAGTTATCTAGGAAATGTTCCCTTGCCATAAACTTGAACGTTAACAATACAATATCCGTTTAAAACTGAGAAAATGTTTTCCAATGCTGTCATTCAAAATTTTGCAGAACAATGGAAGGTGAAGAATCCACCAGTGCAGCGAATCAAAATGAAATCCGTGATGATACTCGTAGAGTACACTGTTGGAAAAGGTAAATCGTGGATAACTTACTGTGAATTAAGCCATCAATTCGAATACTCAGTTGTCTCAGTTTGTATGAAGCTTACATTACTTTGTATGGTATGAGATAGGACTTTAGAAATGTATTGTACCTACGTTGTACAGGGTGTCCCGAAAGTGACCCAACTTTTTTTCACAATCTTTGAGTTTCAAAGTGAAACTTGGAGAGTGTTTTTGGGGTTTCCAGTACTAAGTTTTATACAAATAAAAATCAGAAAAACATCCAAACGTTTTTAGACTACCTACCTACTTCGAAAAAGTGTTTTCCATTTTTTGCCGAGTACCCCCGTATTTTATAGATTTTTTTAATGCTGAACACGATGGTGAACAACTTATATATGTATACCCTGAAATTCAAAAATAGGCATTATTATTCTCAAACAATGTGTTTAGTTTCTCATTTATGTGATTATTGATCTTCAAAACATTTCAAAATATCAATCTCGTTCTCTACATTACTGTTTGCACAAGTAGGTATTTAAGAGGGATATACACATTTTTACAATTTTGAGCTGAATTAGTACCTATTGTACCTGGTGCTTCCTTTTCCTACATTTTATAAAATACTGAAAGACAGGAGAATCTAAACATCGGTGGACGTAACATCTAAATATTATAATGTTTTGATTGTATGATTTATTCGTGTTTTTGAGAATTTTGGTTTATTATTTTCAATAATAATATTATCGAATTATTTTCAATAATAAACCTTTGACCAAGAAAAATGAAAAGTCAAATCAGTTTAACCCCACTGAAATTGTCATGTTTCAAAACAGGCAGATTAACAGGTAGAACAGGTAGATAAATAAGATCCATCCGTTTTTCCGAAACGTTTTTTTCGTAAACTACATAAATTGGACTCAGAAATCATACAATCATACGGTATGTACCTGTAATCTGGGCATCACTTTTGATCAAACCAACAGGTAACATTTAATGGTGAAAATATTTAAAAATCTAAATACTAAAAACTCGCTAATTAATAGGGTATTTTTGAATTAATTTAAATTAAGTAGAATGCAGAGTTTTCGATTCAGTAGAATCGTAAGAGACCATTAGGAGTATTTTTTGATCTCAGTTGGCGCTATAAAAGGATGTTTGTTGTAAGGGATAAAAATTGTCCATGCTGTGATGCCATACGAAGCTGTATACATAAACACCAGTAATTTGCGCTGAAGGGTTAGTTAATACAGAAATAATAAGCCTCTGTTTAATAATTTCTTCCGTTTTAGATATTGATGCATATGCGTCCTATTGTGGCCTACTTAATTCCAAGGAACATAATAGTTTTAGGTTTTTACAGGGCACCTTCGGTCAAATGGTCCCTTGCGCAGCGCGGAACTATCAGTTCTCAACACATTGGCCGTGGTTGGAGGGAGAACCAGACTTACTCATGAAAACGCTGGGTGATATCGGTTCCTGGCAATTTCTCGTCATTCTGCTGATGATGGCATTCAACACGCCTGTCGTCTTTCACATAAATTCGCCGGAAGTGTCGGGCATCAACCACCAGTATTGGTGTAAGTCGCCGTACCACAAGTTTACGTTCGAACAGTGGAAGAGACTAAGCGAAGTCCACACCATGGATTTTGTAAGTGATTGGGCAACAAATTCGGTAATTAAATAGTCAACAGATGCATATATAGTTGAGCATGTTTCATAACTGAAATGAACTTGCCACATATCGTGAACATTTGGAATTCGAAGTTGATACAAGGAAACGTAAATCTGTAATCGAACATCCTGCAGTACCTACCTACCTACATAGCGCAAAGTCATTTTCCAAAACATTCTAATAGTAGTGGGGAGCTTTCAAAAGAAGATTTTCAATAGAAATGCCAACGAAAATTCATTGATATCCCATTACTCTCACTGTCCAACTCTCTTGTAATTTTTCCGTGAAATTTCTGTTTGTTTTACCATGAAATCCAGTAACGCAGAGGAAAACCACCACAGCATCTTCGTACGCAAGTTTTATAAAATTTCTCCAATTCATGAAATAACATTGAATCATATTTTTGGGCACTGTATTTTAATATACAAATTTTGAAGCCAACTTCAAAACTCTGTACAAAAATAGTCAGTCTTCGTTCGCAATCAAACAATCTTTCTGTCTGATGGCGTCATCTGTGGTCTGTGGCACGATCTGAAGCCACTCGGAATAGGGGATTCCGGGTTCAATTCCTGGGCTGGTATTTACCAGGTCTGGGTGGCGTCTTACAAGCTAATTAGTACGAGATTTAATTGTTGGCTAAATTGACAAATTGATATACCCTAATGGGTTAACTCAAAGAAACAAAATTTAATTTAATTTATATCCACATTTCAACGGTTTTGTTTTCACGCTAGAATACTCGATAACTTGTGTTGATTGACGATAATTACATAAGTTATTATTCCTTAGCGATGATTCCTAAGCGGTTGCTTATCGGTTGTTAGGTCTTAAAAAACCGTGACGAAAATTTCACCTGACCCCTAGCCCAAAGCATATCCATGTTAAAACATAGGCCTTTGCTGATGTGGCAGCTGCATTTCAGCCATCTTTAAAAATGTGAAATTATCAAACTATTCGCTTTATGTTGCCTATTTCATTAGCTATTCCGTTACGTTTTGGGAAGATGGTTTAAAATAGTATTTGGGGCATTGATGTGACTTACCAGGAAATAATATGGTTCGAAGAAGAAAATAGAACTTTAAACGAAAATCTATGAATTAAGGAACCAGGAGAGGAGAGATGGATTATTATCATGGTATCAATGTAATGGTGGAAGTCAGCGTTTATATTGACACCTAAAATACGGATTTAAGGTAGGTAACTGGCCCATACTGAACTCCAAAACTATCAATGAAAATAAGTAAACCAACATATTCATTGATTATGTAATTATATCTAATACACTCTTTCATTTACATTTTTCAGAGAGGAAAAAACGTAACAAATCCTTGTAGAATCAAGGATCTCCCGTACTCAACTTTATTGTACGAAGAGCTATTGCGTATCAAGAGCATTAGGACCCGTCCGTGTTTTCTATGGGAATTCAATGATACGAAAGTCAGCGTTTTATCTACAGTAAGTTGATAATAAATATCTAAATAAAAACATGTATATATATGTATATATATATATATATATATATATATATACAATATATATTTATATAATCATAATCATATAATATGCGTCACTTATTTATATATATATATAGGAATGGATTTTTTTTCAATCAGAGTTTTTATTTAATCAAATCAATAAGAATCAGAGGGAGGAATGAAGTTCTGGCTATTTCTTAGAAAAAATTCGATGTTCTTCCTGTTTTCCGGTGATGAATTCTACAAGCCCATTTGCAAAGCCACAAAGCTCAATCACATTTCAGCACTTCGCCAACGTTTACGGGTTCCTCGGAAGCACAATCTGCTGATACGTAGTATCTACTCCAAAAGCCAATCTAGCTCTCAACCCCCCCCCCGCCCCCCCTCATGTATTTTGTGGTCTCTTCCTAATTTCCGATAGCCTTTCTGCCAGGAATTTCACGAAGGCATTTGCTTGAATAGCCCACATAGCATCTACCGAACTCACAAGTGGGGTAAATAACGCATGGTGTTTTTTACATGCTTGTGCATACTTTCGCTTTTTCTCTTGTTTAGTGGATACCAGGACTACCCTAGTGGTAGGGGTGACGTAAGAGCCAAGGACACGGCTATCAAATAACGCAATCCTCCTTTGCTTCCATACTCCCTATTTTCTTGAAGGTTGTATATTTGTGACTTTCGAGGCTTATTGTATATTTTGTAAATGTTTAAAAGTATTTTGATCTGGTACCATTTAACTTCTACTGTTTCCATCCGATTACAGTGAGATTGTCAGGTTTTGTGTGGATTGGGGTCGAAATGTATTTACGGATTTTATTGTTTGTTGATCAATATTAGTCTCTGCGCAACGTAAAATTTTCTTCATAATATCGACAGCCTTCATCCGATTGCGATGAGGTTTCTCAAGAATTGGTAGTTTTGATCATCATCATTCCCTATGAATTCTCTTGGTACCTACCAGATTAAAGGTAACCTCTAGGTATGTGCAAACACTAAAAACTAGTTATTTTTCTGCTGTCAAGATGATTGTAATTCAATAATATTTTCACAGTTTCTTCAGCTTATGCTTGTGCATAACAATAATTATACACTTTTTTTAAATCCTCTTTAATACAATGCAATGTTCTATACAATCATGATTCGTCTGGTTATAGTTCCAATTGGCTTGTTTACACCTGCCGGTCAACAACATCGCTGAAAGTGCCTTTTCAATTGGAGCTGGCATTGGTGGTCTTCTGTGCTCATACTTGGCAGACAGGTACGATTTAGAATAGAAGGTAATTAATAGTAATAATAAATCTTTATTGACGCAGCACCAATGTTAACAAGTTAGGGAATGCATCATTATCATTGATGCAAGTAACTACGTATAGGTACTTCAGAATAGATAGTAGTACCTTGAGTAGTAGGAAGTACCTTGTTCATATAAATGTAGAAGATTCAACTGAAGAAGGTACTCCGCAAGCCGTTAGAACTAATTACTCATTAGGAAGTCGCGGAATTGAGTTTAAGAAGCTGATTCAGTTTTAATGCTGTACTGAAGGTGCTTGATGTACCTTCTATTTGATGGAAAATCTGTACAAGGTGGTTGATGTTTTGGTGGTGCTTTCGTTCTATGCTGGTGAATGCGCAATAAGGAGTGTCCATAACGGGTACCTACAGTAGTTGTGCTCCAAGTCTTTGAAAGCTGCGGGGTTGACTCGTGTTAAATCGAGTGTTACATTAACAAGTAATTGTATTCAATAGACGTTTTTAATTATTTAATTAATATTTATAATTATGATGCGTTCATTAAAACGTATTAGGTTATTATGATTTAAAATAGGTTCGTACTTGATTTAGGGCAGAGATTAATTCTCCGCGACAAAACTTTTACAACACACTAACCGATTCCATTCATTATTATTTTCTTAAGATTCGGAAGGAAGAAGCTGCTAATGACATCTCAACTCATGAACGTTATTATTGGATTCGGCATTGCCAACTCTCCCACGTTCGCCTTGTATTTACTCTACAGAGTGTGCTTGGGGTTTTCTTGCAGCTCGGTTCTTCTTTGCAGCTTTGTCATATGTAAGTGCGTTATGCTCTTTCTTGATTTGGATCTTACTACACTTTCTGTATTCGTAAAGATTGAGAGATATGATTAATTTATGCCAGACTGATCAGAATAATGTTTACTAACATTAGTACCAATGGGGCGTTCCAGTGGGTCGAAATATAGCTCTATACATCTCAAATAAAATTTAAGCTTGAAAGCCCTTTGTTGAAAATGTTTGGATTAAACCTCGTGTACATAGGTAGGTATCTAAACGTAAAAGATCTAATTTTTTAACTTCTTGCGTTAGATATCCATCACACTGATTATTTTTGGAAAGCCCTCAACACGATAATATTGGAATCCACCAGTAATAAATAGGTAAAGAATTTTTTACGGTTTAAAACTGCCAAATATTTCAATAAATTGTTTCATGTTTTCAATGCCAGCCTTAGAAATTGGAGGAGGGAAATGGAGAGACAGGCTGTCGACTATCTACATGTACTCCTACAGTTTGGGATATGTGACACTATTCCTCCTCAGTAACCTATTCAACAGCTGGATATACTTGCAGTACTCAATCACATTATTGGGAATCTTCCTCCTCTCGATTTGGTGGTAAGATCGAAAAGTATCTTATATTATCTCATCTATTTTATTTCCCATCTAAAAACTTCGTGCTCGTTGGAAAATCTCGAAATATTGTACAGAATAGAAGGAGCTTAGGCCCGGAATCGGATTCTACCGATTTTACTTTCAGTAGTGGGAAACTTAACTTTTGAGCCGCGGAGAACTTGTTTACCTCAAATTTTCTTCAGGTATTCGACTTCTGCGAATTTTTGTAGAAAATTTGTATACAGGGTATCTCATGGAAAGGTGTCACCCTTGCTTCGAACCGCTGGCTGATTTCAAAAGAATTTCACGCATAAACAGTGATCCATGTTACTTCTTGACATCAAAATTGCTTCGATCCATTTATCTAGACCCCCCCCCCTCTCTTCATGTTCCCTGAATACAGCGTAAAAAATTGGGACCAATGGCATTCTTCATAATTTTTTACCTAGATCTCAGGACAAATACTTTCGCGCGCGCCGCTTAAGCCAAAAGTGGCGCAAATTGGATGATATGCATTTGGCGGCTTGGCTTTTTTGTACGCGGAGCGTCTTTTTGGGGGGATAACCTCTACATATATGGATTCGAAGCAATTTTGATGTCAAGAAGTAACATGGATCACTGTTTATGCGTTAAATTCTTTTGAAATCAGCCAGCGTACCTAATGTTCGAAATAAGAGGAACTGCCGTCTTTCGACAAAATAATGACCGTTTCGCGTCAGACTCGTAGCGAATGTAGAGTGATATATCTCGTAAATCTTAAATATGATTTTGTTTAACTTTCCATATGTATCATATTTGTTCCCATAGGTAATTAGTAAATCAATTTTCTCAAAACCAAGTAGGTCCCGAATCGGCAGACGTATCGTGCGACTGTAGAATTTTAATCTAACTTCTTCCATAATGAAAATGATTACACTTAACATAGGAACACACTTTTTGTTTTTCACCTGAAAAGAGTAAAGTAAATCTTTCAGTTCAGCTGGCTAACGTTTTCTTTATCGATTAATGGAATGATGTTTTACCCCTTCAAGATTAATTTATTTAAAAATAAACTGTATTCATCCCATTCTCCCATATACAGAAGACATAAAGTTTAGGTACCTATTCATGACCGAGTTTGAAATATGACTCATTAGATACCTCGATCAGTAATGTAGTCTAAAAACTCCATTAAGCAATCAAAATAAACTACCTACGGTTTATAACCATGGTTCTTAATTTCATGGAAATTTTAGGATGGTCCCGGAGTCACCTCGGTGGTTACTTACTTCACAAAACCTTCCTGGACTCATGCAAGTTTTGAAAAGTGCCAGTGACTTAAACAGGAAACCGTTGATGCCTGGAACCACCTCCAAATTGAAGAACGTGAGTCATATTCGAAAGGATTTATAGCGTATAATTTTGGATCGGGCTTTATTTAAATGTTTAAACATGCTAAGTACCTACTCATACTAGTAAAGGGCCGAAACATAATTTCAACAAGACAATAATGTGATAAACAGTCATTTTACACAATAAAATTTGCCTAAACGGCGTTTTATGTTGTAAGGCATCCCAAAACTGCGTTCCGAGTTGCAATTCACTCTCTATGCAAAACTTGGAACCTAATGAGCTTTGGCCGACCAATAGTATCAATATTAAGGTCGTTTGGCGATTTTGAAGAGAAAAAGTCTAGACGAGGAGAGAAGAGTCCTCACCCAAAATTAGCCTGATTTTCGATTGTTTTTAGTTCCCTTATTTTAGAATGTAGTGTATAGTTCCTGAAGTTGAATCGCTTTTTTGCTTTTATGTTCAACAACATTGGTGCTTATGCTTTGGTGCATCGTTTGCTTCATTGTTGAAGAAATCTTGAAAATGTGCGATTTCATCCATCTTTGTGAAACCGCCGATTTGTTTTGTGTTATTACCCAAAATTTATAGAAATCTCGAACAGAATTCGAACTCATCCCTGCCACCTTTATCCACTTGGCTACTGAGGCCAATTTTTTGGACCTCCGGCTGCGAGAGTTTTCCCCTAAGCTAAATATCAGTGTCTCATTTGATTTGTAATGTGTGAAACAGCGGGCTTCCGACTCAGCGGATAAAGTCAGAGAATTTCATTTACAATTACCATAAGTTTTGGCATTTTAGAGGAACAGGGGGGGTCTTAGAGTATTTGATGATGTTTCAAATTTGGAGTTGTAGTAAATACCTACCTAGTTGAAGTTGATAACTTCACTCCATTCCTTCACATTACCCTACTGCTGAACCAACACCAATGCGCAAAGACAATTTACAACCTGGTTTTTGTTTACAATCAGTAGTCTCAATTCATGTTCCAAAGGATGTTTTAGTTCAGAATGGTTTTAAAACATGAAAAGAAAATTCCGGCTTTCGCGCTTGGTTGGAATCTTCCATCGCGACATTTGGTCGGTCCATGCAGTGCCTGATACAAATTATGTGCTACCACATTCTCCCTCAGAAACAGGAGTTCGGCCCTTTCACAATCATACAAAATAAGAAATAATGTTGCAAATAAATGTATCACAATAAAAACTGTTTTAACGTGGTAAATGTTTTGTTTCGATTATTACTTGTGATTTACCTATTATTAGTCTTGCATTTTTATTCGATTTATTGTTGCCGAATTGGATTATAAGTTTTGTTATGTAATAAATAAATGATTAAAATTGAAGATTGGTTAGGATGAATATTGTTATTTTTCGGCATTCCTAAAACTAATGGTTTAGTTCTGTCAGGGAAATCGCAAGAACAGTTAGAGAAAAGTCAGAGAATTTTGAAATGTTAATTTGGTGGCCACCCTGTCAGTGTACTTTGACTCAGTGAGTAAAGGGAAGTGGTGATAATACGTCAGGAAATGTGATGTTTACAGTCTGACTGGAGAGGGATTACCAACGGATAACTTTCGTGTGTTGGAATTCCTCAATTATTTTGATCCAAAAGTCGGATTTTGCATCCTTGAAAACCCTAGAATGCAACTTTTAGTACAAAAGATTTGGATAAAAAGGCCGATAAAAAGAAACTTAATGACGTCATAAGTGGGTGGCATTGATCCCCCCCCCCCCCCTCGCAGGTGGACGTGGGGTGAGGTTACCTTATGACAACCCACTGCTTTCTTTACACCGCTGTTGTAATCATCCGATATCCTTCATATTGCACCTTCTTGAAAAGCCCTCGGCATCATCTTTCAGCTGATGGGATAATATTAAATACTTAGGTGAATTGCCCATTGAAGTTAGGGCCCTTCTAACTGCACCGAATGTCATGGCCCAAAAATTTTAGATAGGTACCTCGACAGAATTCTATGTTGGTAACTCATGCCGCTGTCCTGTCGGCTACTGAGGCCAATTTATCAAACCTGTTTGACTGCGGGAGTTTTCCCTGAATGAAACAGTGGCATGTGTTTTTAGATGGCATGCAAAGATTTTCTCACTCAGATTGGAATAGATTTTCAAAATATAATCAAAATCCTTTTTACTGTTGAACACCCACTTTTGGCCTCGACTACCTATATTATAAAAATATTCCACAATTCCACTTATTAAAAGGCATCCTGAAATAACTGCATCTATGTGTAGCGCCAGCGTTATGAAAAAATGTACATACATATTTTTTAAAATTTTATTTTCAGAAGGTTACATAGTTATTTGTGAATTTGGAAATGCTGAGTCTATTTTCAAACTTGATAAAAGTCAAAATTTGATTTTTCAACTGGAGGGTAGTTGAAGTATTGTCTCAATCTTTTGTCTAATCATTTATTTAATTTTCAAGATATTTATTAGGCGAGAATGAAGACGCAGGTTCCGGATATTTTGTATTCAGATAAGTTGTGAATTTAATTGTTTCCAACAATTATGGATTTATTATTATTCGACTTCAGCTCCCACAAATGCAAGTAGAACGAGTAACGGTGAGTCCAGTGATGCTGTTCAGAAGTGGTGCGATCAGGAGAATCTCCGCCATAACACCTTTCGTCTTCTTCTTTTGTAACGTTACATACTTCGGACTGGTTCTCAACAACGATCTCTTCACGCTTGGCCTCTTGTATTCCGGTAAGTTTCAAAATCCGGATGAAAGCTTTCGACATGAAAAGGTTTTAGTTCGATTCAACCCGACTTTTGTTTTTTTTTTCGGCAAGAAGCAGGCTGGATCCGCATAATGATACCTAATATAATTTAGGTAGGTACCTACCGTATCGATACTGTAACATACTTTGTAAAGTGTTCGTGAATTCACGCCATATGTGAGGAAACATAATAAGTAGAATGTGCACTACTTCAGGCAAAATCAGTAAAAATTGTACTTATTTAATCATTATAAATCTCAGAAGAATTTTAAACTAGTGAAGAAGAAATACAATGAGCATTAGACAAGTAAGTACTCACCCATCTGGGATTTTTCACCCTATGGGCTCTCGCCTATGATTATCTTAAACTATTCTTAATAATATTCTTCTTATCGCTAAAAATAATCTTGATCTTATATATTCTTAATCTTATCCTATGATAATATCTAAATTGATGCTAGGATTCTTATGATTTTGCTACCTCACTATCAAAAGTAGAGTAACGCTGTTTTGCTCTTATTTTTAGAATTTTGATAAATTTTGGTTTCCTTTTTTCAATAATTAACTTTTGTGATCGAAAACAAAAATTTGCTGTTTTACGTTTTACATTGCGTAAAATCGAAAAGTAGAATTTAATTTAAAAAAGTAAAAAACGCACATTTGCGCCAATTGCAATATTAATGAAATTTAAGTACCTAATTTATCAGTATAAATTTGCGCATACATTTCTTAATGTTCTAGTTCATCATTGATAAACTTCTTTTGACAAAAATTTTGCTAAACAACATAAATTCAACAATTTTAGTGATTTTTTGTGTGTGCATATTTTTGAAATTTGACCAATTTAATGTGCTAAAAAAATGCTGACAACGAACTCATCCTTTCGTTTGGGAAACTCGAAATTGTGGCGCTAAAACGGAATTTTTATCTCAATCCTAAGTAGAGTTATCGTCGTCTGGAAGGGCATATATATATATACTAGCAGCTCCGGCTCGCTTCGCTCGCCCCCACGGCCAGCCGGGACCCCCTTGTTGAAGTGTAATACAATTAAAACATGTAGGGGATGTTGCTCGCTTCGCTCGCTCGGCTGTACAGATGCGATGGTCTTTTAATGTCCAACCTGAGCTGACCGAGGTCTCATTCGGTGCGGGATTCTTTCCTCTACAATTATTATTTCGCACAAAAAATAGCTCAGTTCCAAAGGTCAACAAATGTGAAAAATGACTAAAATTGATTTCTTGGGTCAAAGAAACTATTTTAGGTACACGGACATGGGGTATATTCAAAATCAGCACAACATTATTCGTATTAGAATAGCTGTTGAAAATTTCTTCAATAACAAATTTCTTAAGGCTTCACGTTTATTTTGCATTCTGTAACAGTTATAATTTGGAAGAGTTATACTTTGTGTTAAGAAGATTATGATTCTTTCTAGGAGCTATCGAATTCGTTGCTTCTTCGGCTGTGCTGATACTGGGATTGAAGAATGACGTGCTGATGGTCGCTGTTACTAATGGGTTGTCTGGAGTTTGTTGCTTACTGGCAGCATCTGTAGTAAGTGAGTATAAATGCATCTTTCCTTATCGTAAGCATCAGGACTGTATTTCACATGCTTCAACCATGTGGTTGCTTCGTGAGAATGAAAATTGAATCTTGCTTGATGAATTTGACTCCTGTAAATTAGACGACATTGAGAGAGTGTATTAACCAATGGAACCGTATATGTACGTTTTACCCGACTTGCCCTACTGTAGTTCTATTGGCTGGATTGCCAGATTGCCGGGTACTGTTTTGCCAATTAATTGCCGGAGTTACCGTTGCACTAATTAATAGCTCTTCCTAGGTCTAGATCACACAGGCCCGTAGATATTAACAAAGGATATTAACTGGAATAAGAAATAATTAACTGATGATGGAATGATTGGATATATAACACCGATGGAGAGGTAGGAATGATGTTGCAAACAAGATAAGCTAGGTTGATTAAGAGAGAAAGCAGTTGGTTGTTTGAGTTTGAACAGCAGAATGTGGTCTGAGGAGCAGGTCCTTTCCTTTTTATAATTTTTCTCCCTCCAAGTTGGTTACACTAACCTAAAGGTCTCAGCCCTTACTCTGCTGTTGGCCCTGCCCCTCAGGCTCATTTGATGAATTTATTTTGAGAGAACTATATATGGTTAAAGGTTAGGCACCACAAACCATAAAATCTTTTATTCAGGGTGTGTCCCAAACAATAAATGTGTATTTTATTTCTGATGTAAATACTACCTTCCTTATTGCTCTAACATGAAATTTACTAAATGTTCCATCGGGAACTAAAAGCACACGAGTAAGCACATATTTGAGGGGTGATGACATGGGATAATGATTACCTGTTATTTATGAGTATTAATAACTGTCATGAAGAGAACTGATAAGATTAAATAATGCTTAATTTAGGTTTTAGCCAATTTATTATAAAATTATCCTTTGAGATCAATTTCTAATTTTGTATTTCACGCATGACTTCAACGTTACCTACGTAGATGTCTGTAGGTTCCAACGATAAGTTTACCCCATATATATCTGAATTTTTGCGATAAGTAATGACCATAAAATAAAATTCTGTATCGGAAAAAGAGATAAATGTGTACAGTAGATTGACAAATCCCACAATTAGCACAAAAGTACCATAAACGCTCCTATATTGCGGTTTTCAAGCGGTGCCTATCCTTACTCAACGCAAATAATTACAAAATACTTATTGGTTAAATCAGAGTTTAATGTAAAATAATAATTATCGTGAAGTTCCTTTACAATGCTATTGATAGAGAAGAGAATTATCAGTAGGTGGGCGTGTTTGTGGATAACTGCTTATCGTAGAAGAGGCACAGAAATCACTATTACATTAGGAGATGAGATCATTATTGTACCTAAGTTTTCTGTAACAAATGTTTCAAGACGAGTTAAGTTCTTACATTCTATTACATGCATTAGTGGTGTGGTGTTCATCCTACTAACATTATTAAAATATAATTTAGTCCGCAATCTAACGTTGAGCTTAGACCCCAGTGCAATCCTGTTGGGTGAGGTTTGGGACTATAGTATAGCGGCTAATTTTTTAAATACCCTAATTAAAATGGATTAATTTTAATGGATTGGTTCACTGAATTAATACCAATTTGTGATTTCACGCACTAGTTAAGTCTATCATATGCATATTGGTCCCATACCAAGTGAATTTCGTGGTTAGAGGTATGATACAATCTTTTTGTCATATGCCAGAAATAATAAGCTTGCTTGGCTTCTTGGCACTAGGTACAATCTTTCACAGAACATGTGCCTCCTCAGCTATCTTGCACCACTCATCCTGGTCCCCAGCAGCCCCTAGCCATCTCCTAACTTCGAGGCTTTTCAAATCGGACTTTGACCCATCTTATTCGTGGCCTGCCTTCTATTTTGCTACCACTTGGATCTCAATAGGGTACCTTTCGTAAAACTCGGCTCCTCTCTTCTCACAAGCCCAATCCAACGTAATAATCCGCCCCCCTTGATGAATGTTACTATGTCAGGATCATTGCATAAGCCCCCCTTGATGAATGCTACTATGTCAGGATCATTGTATTTCTTAGTTCCTCATTAGTACTTATCCTTCAACTCAGGATTTTGTTTTCTGTTTCTTGGATCTGTTTATTACGACCCAAAAATATTTGATACCTTGGACAGATTTCGAAATCGAGTCCCTACTCCCAAAGGAGAAATTTCTCTTCAGTTGAGTTTTGAGTTCAAGTTGAGCTTTGAAATCAATTTACTCAAACCTCTTCGACTGAGAGAGTTTTCCTTGAACATAACATGTTCTCAAGATTCTGATCCATATGTGACAACCGCCCTATTGGCCGTTTCGTTGTTTTATGAAGTCTCAGCTTGGCCTTTCGAGGCAGGGCATTGCACCTCAAGATCTTGTGGAGGGCCCGAAAACATCGATTTCCTGTTTTCATCCTCGTTTTTGTCTCTACCAACAAATCATTCTCTTCGGTCACTAGAACTCCCAGATACTTGCATTCTTGGCATATCGGGATACGATGTCCCACCGTTTCTGAGTGTAGTGCAGATTTATCCCTTGCTGTCCACGGTCTTCTGTTCGTTCGCTGCGAGGCTCATGTCACCTGATGTCCAAAGTCTTCAAGGCTTCAGAAAGTTCTGATATGGATCTCGCAATTATCTCCTCAGACATTGCATGACGCTACATGAATTCAGTTAATGATACAAGTAACTCAGCTATGAATACTTGAATAGTGGGTAGGTAGTTTGTTTATTCCCAAACCATCCCTATTTCTTACTACAAGAAGACCTCAATATATTATACATATTCACCTTCAGAATTCGACAAAAAATATTACCTGGAGTATTTATAAATAGGCTATTATAGTTTTGTTAGTTTGGGGGTTCACTGAGCGTAAGGTAGAAATAGATACCTAATATAGGATTATGCAACCTAGTGCAAAGAAGGTAGGTAATACCAACAACGGGAGTTACTCTTGACCAGGCATACAATAATACATTGTTGCCCCTCAGGTACCTCCATACCTGATTATGATTTTCTACCACATATTTATGTACAGTTTAAGATGAAATGAATAACTTTAGCAAGTGTTCTATGCATTTTCCTTCGTGTAGAATAGTTTCACCACTGCTTATTGTCACTCTAGTTGCATCTGCTCCATAATTTCAGCGAATAGCTTGTATTTGGAAATTGCTTGCATAGCAGCGCGATTCTTTGGGGGGATGATGAACTCGTCGCTGACTTCAATCGTTGCCTCTATGTACCCCACCCTCATCCGCACGTTGGGACTGGGCTGGGGAAATTTTTTCACCAGCCTCGGATTAGCAGTAGCAACAAACATCGTTCTGTTAGTAAGTTGTAGCTGTTAAGATATATTGATGACGGTTTTAATAATTGTCGGTATCTATCTGCTATATTATATAACACTCTTTCTTAGCACAACATTACTTGCTTCACCTTAGCGGAAATTTTGAACGTAGTCAAGAAAATTTACGGAATAGACTTATGCGATTACTGCATGACTAAAATTAATGTTGTGTATTAAGTATGGTAAAAAGCTATGAAAACTTGCACTAAATTTCTGTGCACTTGTACAGTAATTGGTAGAGGAAAATTGTGTGAATTGTATTGTTACATTGCGCAATATTCATTCAGCCATACCAAGCCATTATGGAGCTGGCAGTAGTAAGCCTGCTTGGTAAGTATGTGTAGGTACCTAGCTGTTGGTAGCAGTTGTTGGAAAAATGAAGCCAACGATTCACCAGTTATCAATTATAATTGTTAGACGCCTAGGTACATTTCCACCGAAACTCATTTAAACCTGAGTGTAAGATTTTAGTCCTTCAGCCATACCTATCAGCTGGATCTAAACGAATTTCTGCGTGGTGAACGAGTTTTTTAAATTGGAATCGATGTTATTAATTGTGCAGAGTAATCAAGCAACACACCTCCCGTTCTTCCTACTCGGCGTTTCTGGTCTTCTCGGTAGCTTTTCGATGCTCTTCCTGCCCGGGAGAGTCTCTCGAGATCTGCTCGACCTGCCAGAAGAATTGGAGTATTGCCACAAAATCATCAGTGGTATACGAATGCAAGGGCGCCAACCAAGGTCTTCCTTGACACCCAAATGGAGTCCAGGCAGACCATCACTCAGTCAGGCAAGATTATAGGTTCATCGTTATCAAAGCCATGGCACCAAATTATGGCTCGTGTTCCCATGCACAGCTAATGAACTGTCATTGAAGGCCAATATTTTATCGGAAAATATCGCTCGATTTTAAAGTGTATTAAAATAAAGTTGACACCTCACAATTCTATTAATTTGTTAGCATGATTGTATTAATTTATTGTTCGAAAATTTTAAATTTTAATTGCAACTTGACGTCTCTATCGTTTCGGCTTGAAGAAAGATTTATAGGTATCACATTGTTGAAGCTACATGTATCCCTAAGTAAGGGAGGAACTTTCAAATGCACGATTAAAAGAATTTGTATCAAGACCAAGGTTACAATTAAAACTATGGTAGCTGAAGGAAATGGGCCAAACTGAACTAATGACAAAAAACTAATTTGATTATTGCAAAACAATGGGGGAAAAATCAATAAAATAGGAATTTACCAAATCATCATCTGCACGCAGTGAGGATTTGAGTTAAATCCTTGTAATTAGCATTACTCGCTCAATTTTCGACATTTTTTGTGGAATAAGGAAGACGGACGCGTTCCAGTTTAACCAGATAGCCCCCTGGTTTTGCACCATTGTGTAATAATTTGCAGCACTTTGTCTCGCCTATTAACTTTAAAGCGATACAAATACTACTCAAAGATTCAATAAATAATATTTTATCTTATAGAACTGGGAGAAATTATGAAAATATGTTTATTAACAATACTATCTTTGAATGTAAAAGAATGCGCAGAGACCAAATAGTTAATCGAAGATTTATTAAATTAATTTGTAACCTAGTAGCTCCTCCCGCACAATCACTGAATTTCATCTATATGAGACGAAAATTGTAGACAGCAAGAACGTAGTAGATGATAATTGTAGGTTCTTTAGATATTTTTACATTACCACACGCACAGACGCTTCTCTTATTCGATAATAATGAAATTAATAGGTGGCTCTCTAAACAGGAAACTACGCAGTGCCCGAAAAAATTTTAAGTATCAAATTTCAAATATTGTAATGTCTAACAAAGTGTCAAACAATGTCTTCATGTAGGTGACAATGTTTACAATTAATCAAGAGTAAATTTCACTCTAATTTTGAATATACTTTCGTTGGTGACGGTAATTACAAATTTGAAGTTTCTCAGTCAATTAGGAGTAAGTTTTTTCCCACTGTCCGGTTTCGCTCAAACTCCAAAGAAATCCTCCATGGAATTTTTTAAGATTATTCTATACATTCATGATACGGTTATGAGGGAGCTATGTGCCACCCCCATTTAGTCAGACATTTTTTTCTCTATATTTCTTCGAAATGTCGAATAAACGACATTTATTTTGGTCGAAATGTGGTAAGAAAGGTCATAATATGGGATCCAGGAAACCCCATTATCCTTACTTCCTTATCATCTTGAGGCCTTTGAATGAATAGAGTATGCCATTCGCCCTGGCCAGACATCTTGGCCGAAAATGATCAAGACAATCATGCACCATCTATGCTAAACCGTGATTTAAATGAAGTCTGATTGATTGAATAGAATTCAATGGAGAGAGATGGTTGCGTTCCCCTTGGTCGGCGTCCACTCGCGCCTTCTGTTCCAGCCACCCCTCAGGTGGGGACCCGCCTGTCATGGCGCTACTATATCAACTTCCCCGCTAGCCCTCCTCCGCGCAGTTTGTTTCTATCAGTGCATCATGAAACTGTGCCTCGCGTTACTTACGGTGAGTCAATCAACATAGTTTAATTACATCATCAATTTAGTATAATGAATATTTAATTAATATAATATTGTTGGAGAAACAAAATAAATTGGAAAATCATCTAAATACTAAATTAATATTACAGAATGATTAAAGGTCAATAATTTGTTTTCTTCACTGTAACAATTTAATTGCAAATAAATAAGGGAATAGCTAGGTTAAGGGGTTATTTTTACATTCGTGGAATACCTACCTACCTTAAATAGAAACAACACCTACATTCTATTGAGTTCCAAACGTTCAAATTTGATGTTTATACGTTACTATTTGAAAAAAATTAATAAAATGAATAAAAAAAAAAAAAATTATATATATCTCGTATATATATATATCATGGCTATTTGACCGTCTTGAACAACTTAATAATAAGTTTTTAAAAAAAAGAAATTGTTTCCATATCGTTGTTTGTTCATCAGAAGATTTTAATACTGTTCGGTACCGGTTTCTTACAGAGAGATTCCATTGCCTGTATTTGTTTTAGTATTATTATTATTATTGCTTCCGAGTTTACATAGGTAGTGAAAACATTGTTCCTAATTTCTTTCGTGAAATGGAAAATAAAAAATAAAATAAAATTTAAACAAAAATGAATTTATAAAAAGTAAACTCGTTATTTATGTTTTAGGCCGTCGTGAACAATTTGGTGCTGTGTCTATCTGTCTGTGTGCCCACTAATTTATTCTTGTAACGGGTTACTCTAGATCATGGTTCAATTTTATTGAATGGCATTTTTTGAATATCTTCAATTGAACGTAATTTCATCCTTAGAATTTTGTCGCTGCACCCTCCTAGGATGAGTAGTGTTTTCCCCATCATTTTGTCCAGTTCTCAAATAATTTGATGTTACGTCTCATGGGCAGGGGGGTCCCACCTAGGCGAAAGGGATGCTGAGACATAGTATTTGATACTTAGAAAAATCATAGAGAAAGAAATGCCATCGTAGGAGAGCGTGTTGGTGTTTTGTTTTATTGAAAAATAATAACAAATAACTTTTCACGACCCATGTGCTCACTGTATTCTATCGTCTCTGAATCAACATCAGGTACCTTTTTCATCCGATTTCGATGAACTTCTAAAGAATTGTGATGGACAAACATTAAGAGTCTTATGGCGGATTAAAGATAAATCTGCGCATGCGCAAACAAAACCATATTTAGATGAGTTTTATGCTTTTTTTATTATTTAGATGAAAATATAATTCAGTCGAGAAGTTTTGATACAAATGGTGCTACATATCTTACAATAATTATTCTTTGTTTTATGGTATAAAGTTTGGTCCATTGATGACGTCAGTGTATCTACCCTCCTCCTATTCAGTGTTCGTTTGCCCAGTATGACGTCACTGATGCATCAAACTTGGCACGTAATTGAAAACTGTCCAATTTAAGAAAGTGCGGTTGTTATCAGAATTCAGGTTGATATTTGCTTTCACTTGTAAATGAAATTTTTACGAGTGAGTATAATTGATTTATTTGGTGTGAAATTCCCTTAGTATCTACATAATTGTGATTCCAGTCATAAAAGAGAACTTTCGTATTATAAATGCCTTTCGCTGCCAATGTTTCCATCACTGGGTCCTTTCTATAGTTTGATCCTGTTGTGTCAAAAATTGTAGTGTGCGTGTCTGTTTTTTGATGACCTTGTGAATTCCGGCGGTAGTGATTTATGTGATACTTAGATGCAGAATCAAACGCAAATTCTGTGACAATCGAATCATTAAGGTACCTAACTGCTTACTTTGAATTAATACTCACTGCAGGTGTATTGATGATACTGAGGTTACAATGGTAGGAGTTACGATACAGGTAGTTGAAACGGTGCAATGGGATGATAATTCTAAATCTGACCTGCACTATGCGGTCATCGACTTTCTTCACTATTGTTTTCAAATTCTTACGCAACATTGAGCCCGTACACGTTCGGAATCTATAATAAACTTGGTTGAAAAGCCCATAACCAAGATATTGCAAAAGCCCGTGCAAGCTAAACTGAATGGTTACTATTTATTGTTTCAAGAACCTGACAATCATTTTTGTTAAACATATTAGCAAATCAAACTATAATTAATTATTAATGTAGTGAATAAAAAATTGTCGGGCATAATCCTGGCCTCCTAAGCCTAGGGGAAAAAAATCCCCCTCCCATAATCCTGAAATGCTTGAATGCTTCAAGCTTAATCTGATGATTACTGTGTACCAAATGTACATTGATAATAGCTATATCGACTATTGTATGCCATTGTACCTGGCATGCCAGTCAAAATAAAGTCAGAACTTGTAAGTCTAGCTATTACAAATCCTCGCCAATCTCAAAACATTTCAAACATTTGGAAATTCATCGAGTTCAATCCAGCAGATTGGTGCGATGTGCTAAAACACAAGTCTCGACCTTCAAGATGTTCTCGTCTTTTCTTTGATGGAGGGTTAAAAATGTTAACACAATCTTCGGTTTTTATCAGGATTTCAAGATCAGATATCAAAGACTGTTAGAATTCGAAGTTCATTTTTGAGTGCCCAAGACGGATTGCTGTGGAACTTTTCAAAAAAGTTACTACTGTAGGTAAATTTATGTTTCATCAGTAGTTTCAATTCGAAATATTCACCTACGGAAATCCGTTTCCTCAATTAACACCCAACGGACTGATCAGTCAAAAACTAGTACTATGATAACAGTGTAATACCTACTATTGAAATCAGTAAATTTTCAAAGCTTAAAAAAATCAATTAAAGCGTTATAATGCATGCATAATGGGGCAAGTTGATTCGTTTCAGACGTCATATCGATGCACTATAGGTGCACAGGATTAACTTTAATGACATCTGACACGGGTAACAAGGTTTTATAACCATATCAATCACAAATTTAATTACAATAGTTTTAGAGAAGCGGTCTTTAAATAAATGAAGGAAGATTGAATTATAATTTTTTCAATATACTTAAGATTCGTGGGCCTAAAACAAAACTAATGGTGTTTTGATACTCGTAGTTGCCTCTTGATTTTAAACCTCAGGATGCTGACTCACTAGATCTCCTTCGTGATTTTCACCTGCGTAACTACTCAGTTATTGCGCTGCGTTATTTCAAAAACTGAGCTCGCTCTATTTTATATATATATATATATATATATATATATATATATATATAATCTATATACTATATATATATATATATATATATATATACACTGAATCGTGCCTTATGATGAGTGTGAAAATGACTCGAATTCACGACGAAGGTCGAATAACCGAGGTAGGCCTCGCCGTTGGTACAGTTTGCTTGGGTGCATTCCTCCGCACTTGAAGGTGAACCGCATATAAGATAGCGAGCTCGGACCATTGAGGGCAGCTTTAATATTGTAACTCCACTTTCTACACGCAGCAACACTCTTGACAAATACAAAACGTGCCCTCAACTTCTTTCCGTGCAAAAGAGATAGGTGGTTCTGGGTAGTTAGTACCTAGTTCAAAAAATCGTTTATCAGATTAAAAAAAAAAAATAGCGAGCATATATATACATATCTTCTCACTCTTGGGTCACGTTATTAGGTTGTGATTTCGTGGCTTAAATGAAGGAAAGAACCTGAGTAGGAAGGCATGCGAATTGCACACCAGCTAATAATATTTCTTTTTACCACCATATCTCTCTTTCATCTTTTCCAATTCGGTCCGTATCCGCGGCTGCATTAATAGAATTACTCATAAATAATTATTTAATTAGAGTAGGTACTAGGGATCTGTATAGCGAAAAAGTAAATTAACATAAAATCAGATCCCTGTCCCTAATCCCACATTTCAAACCTTCCATTCCATAACTTTATCAAGATCTCATCACGAACTTCATTCTTTCATTACTCCTACACACCTCATGATTTTGAAGTAATTTTATGTTGGATCTTGGAAATTCAGACTTTATTTTTCTATATTCCTCACAAGGAATGTTTGAGTATTTTTATTGATACCTATCTTTTCTTCGATTTCCAATTCACTTCCTCTTAAATTTGTATTAGAACAACGATAGCTTTCTAAAAATCTGGTATAATGCAACTAGTTTTCAACAGCGAAACAACAATATTTGAATGGGTGTCTAGAAGAAGGGCGTATGTTATTTTTCGCCACTTTTCAGGAGGACGAAAAAACATTCAAAACTCACTTTATCAGATGTTTTTCAGTTGGTTGATAACATACGCACTTTACCGTCTTATTTCCAGCACAAGTCTCTTCTCTTTTACTGCGTTTTACTGCAATCTATCGGTAGTTTACGATACCGAAACCGCTTCCTTCTCGTTCGTCATTCTTAACATACGCACCTTCTTTTCGACACCCTTTCATTTGCAGCGTGAAACCTAAATCAGCCAATATAGTTATTCAAGTAAAGGAAGGGACCTGCACTGTCAAAAAACGTTGATAACATTATGTAATTATGGACCTACCATGCATATCAATTCATATCACACTTGTTATTTCTAATCTTTACACATCGGAAGACGAATAAGTTAAGCAAGCGATCTGATAAGAAAATTAGCAGTGATTGTCTCGCAGAGGCTAACATTGACGTTGCTTCCTATCTTTTTGGATGGACCGTCTAATATTAGTAATTGTCATTAGCCAGCCCACATTCATTTATTATAACATTCCTTTCTCAAGGTGAAATTATTGCTCCCTTTTTCCGAGCATAACATCGCGAGAAACTCGGCTTGTTTAACTCGGCGCCGCCGGACGCTGTTTCCTTGCGCAACGTGGCCGGCGGGCGTGGTCCACCGGGCCTCAAGTTTAGCGGACTGGATTCCGTATGTCGAATAGAATCCATTGACTCAGCAACCCCAGTGCAGTTACTGTCGGTAGTATCGTGGTCAAATGAAAAAGTAACGACCCCTCCACACCGATCACAGCTGAAATACGGCAGAGACATTCACATCAACGAATCAGCTATTTTACGTAACTGATAATATGGATAGTATGTTATGGCATCTTATAGAGTTCTATAGGGTTACACCATCATTTCGAACGAAGTTGATTTAAGATCGGGGCTTGCTAACATTCCTCGTAAATAAAGGATGTTTGAATGGAAGCTATTGATATTAGTATACTTTGAATTTAAGATACCGGCAGGAATTTATTGCACTTTCATAACCGCTGCTAAATATTACACAACTATTCAGTATTTCTGTATTGGATAAGGGCATTACTCTAGTCCACCCTGATCAATTGGTTTATCTCATTTCATCCATAAATTAGTATTGCACCTGATTTTTAAGAATATCAAGTTATACCTAATGCTCTGATCAGCTTCAAAGAAACCGACGTGGTTCGCGAGAAATCAACATTCATGAACACGAGGCTTTACAACGAACAGTTGACCTGCATGGTACTTATCCAAACCTCGAGCAACGTTCCGTTTGTAACTATATTCTCGCTACCGCGCAACTTGCTGAATGAAATAAGAATAATTACTTCGAAACGGAAAGAATGAAGTAGGGCTCTAGCCCTCTAGCTAGGAGTTTATGCTATTTATTTGAAGAAAAAAAAATAATAATAATAAAATAAATAAATATAAAATAAAAGAAATCGTAGATCATGCATTTTTGTTACAACGTGGCAATTACTGTAGGTAACTGAGAGGGGAGGGGGGGGGGGATATGTGAATAGGTAGGTACCAAGTTTTAGAATGTTCAAGTACTGTTCGCCAGTACAACAGAAATTCGAGGAAATAATGTGTTTCTTATTTTTTTACCTCATTGGAATCTACATTCCTTTGTAAGAATTTTGGTACATATAGTACCTACCTTAGTGTGGTACCGTATTTTGGTTTTGTAGTTCTTATTTTGGTACCTTATAGTTCAACGTACACGCCTGGATGTTCCAATCAATTAGAAAAAAAGAAGTTTATCGATACCTATCGTGGATCTCGAGATTCGTGGATCGAAATGTGAAAAACTGTTGTTTTGTGAAAAACTCATTTATTCGTTTTAAGATACAGGCATCTTCGCGATCACAAAGAGACTTCTATCTTTATCCATGGATATTTCACGAGTCTTCCAATGGAATGTATTGCAAACAGTTTACAATGATGGGTCACTTTCCTTGATGGGTATACTATATATACAGCGGTTTAGCTCCCAAGTTCATGCAGCTTGGTACCACTTCCAACAGAGTTTTCGACCGTTTCGTTGGAATAACTGATGAATGGTATATAAATATGCTGATTACAAGAATTTGATTGGAGAGTTCATGATGTATCTGCATATTAAAGACGTGCTACGCGCCTGTACAACGTATGATTTTTCGAATGGTTTACTTGTAGATTGTTGATTCTAGTGAAAGACTGAACAATATAAGAAAACAATTATCGATATTGGTGTATTAGGAGCTTGGAAACGCGCACCAAAAAGAACCCAAACCATATACTTATCTTGAAACACCTCATTTTCGAAGATCCGGAGTAATTCCCTACGAATTCCACTACATTCGGATCATTAATAGCTCATTAGCTTGCTCAGACTTGGTTCTTATCACTTCCACATCTCCCTCAAAAGTAATTCGATCCTGTAGGAATTTCCAGAAATTGCAATGTGTATTCAGTTGTATTTGAATAAATTGTAACCACTGAACATGCGCGATATGGGAAGACCTTGCACTACATCATTCCCTCGATTTTCAGCAGATACTAGGGACATGATCATGTATCAATTGAAGAATGCAATCGGATTAATCACAGAACAAATCGCAGTTATCCAAAAAGCAGTTAAATAAGGTAACTCGTTGTGTAACAATTAACACAAATTTTTCACATTACAAAAACAATTTTTATTTTATTTTTCAACACTAGTCGCAACTATAATTACAGTTGAGGGTGGAAAAGGGAAAGGCAGATAAAGAATTTACAGGTAGAAAGGGGCACCTATCTAACTATGATATAGAACATTGAACGTTATGTAACAATTAGCGGGATTTGTTCGATTTTTGGAATCTGCGTATTTTGATATGCAAACCGAAAAATGTTGAGGTCGGGATAAAACCATTAATTTTTTGATTGATTAAAAAGGTTTATTATTAGAGCATTATAAAACAAATAGCAACAACCATTCATATTCTGATGATTGTTTTATTCCTGGGAAGTTTCCATTTTACTCGGGCTAGTTTCATGACCGAATTAGAATAAAATGAGGTGATTGGATATTGGAAGATGGTCAAGGAAGCCGATGTCATTGGCTTCACCAGCCTAATTTTTGGCAAGCTTATTTGCCACATTGGGAATTGCTTTTGTTTTTCCAGATAATTATGGTGTGGTAGGTCATTTAAATAATTTTTTTAATTGTTAGCGAAATTAAACGTTTTGATCGAAATTATGTAGTTATTTGTTTCTTAGTGGTACATGCTTCATGTCCCCTTAGACCCATCTCATATAGGCTGTCTATAGTCGTTGGTATAGATTATAGTTTTTGAGGACTTCCTTCAAAGTAACCATTAGGTAATTTTCTTATGTAGGGAATCGAAATTCTTTCTTCTCATATTTGCGCTTTCTAAAGCCTCGTGCCCGTCACTTTCTACACCATACTTGTATTATATCCGAGGAGAGCAACATTTCATCGGTTCATAGGAATTCTTAACGACGTGTCTTGGTCCGAGGTTGGTAGCGCTTCGGCGACCGCAGCGGAAAGCTATTTCGACAAGCGGCCAAGCACTTCGTGTTGGGATATCTACCAATACCCACTAGTGCCGAATCGGGCACACTTCTGCATTTTGAATAAGCTCACAGCCCGAACGTCTTCCGGGTTCAACGCCCACTGTGTATATATCAGGCCGTAAGAATCAGTCCATGAGTTTTCTAACGAATTTCCACGAACCGATTTGCAACTTTTCGCAGCTTTAAGCTCCCAATGGACGAGAGGCCTTATTCTAAGGTTAGTTGTTTCCTTTTCACGATTTTTCACAATGTGTCTTACCACATGGTAAGTTTGTAGTGACATCGCAACGGGCGATGCAGGCCGAAGGAGTTTAATGTTACTAAGGAAGAATACTTTGAACAATTTAAGCTCACCCATCGATTACATAAGTAGGTAAATAATTCCTCCCTTCTGGCTCTCCCAAAAAGAGCAATGTTATTAATGAAACTAAATAAAATTTATTAATCATTATTGTTACCACCAACAGTTTAATTGCAGACAACAATAATAATTATTATCTCGATTTTTATGATTGCAATCAATTGATCTCTCGTGAAGACGAAATCTCATAATTGATACTCCCTCATATTCATGCAAACCTAGACCTTAAAAGATTTTTTGGATTAAAGATAAATGTGGGAAAATTAAAACTTGCCCACTTCGAAGATATATAAATTACGATGAGCTTCTGTCTAGACTAGACCCGTAAGTTCATTATTCTTCTTTTCTGGAAGCGATAAATCCAATTACCGCCGCACAATCAAGGTTTAATTTATTACTGATTCTTACAATATTGAAGAGAATGCTGGGAGACAAGAGATAAACAACCTGCAAATTTAATCCCTTTATATCCCCTCTAGGCGTTCATTTTTACTCCTTTTGCTCTTATAACGACTGCAGTTCTACGACCCCTTGAAACAGGTTTGAAGTGTCGCCTTCGTTATTCTCTTGACAATTTATTTTTTTCTCTTTTATTTCATTACTTTTTACATTGTGATGAACCTTTTACGATGAAATTGTTATTTCTCCCTTCTGAGAAGGTGGTGTGCTATTTTTTCCTTTTCTTCTTTTACATTTACATTCCACGTAGTTGGGGCTTAAACTACGAGGAATGCCAAACAAAAAAATCTTTATTCTCTCGGGCTCAAGTGCCTTGAGGCATCGTGGGAAGCCGCTGCGCGATTCAACTGAAAGCCAAGTTCCGCCATGCACAACGAGAAATGAATACATTATTAAAAAGTTCTGGCAGATAATTCTAAATCCCGTGAGGTGAATTAATTGACGCGTTTCGTTCCTGAGCTTTTTTCCTAAGAAACGTTTGGCATCTTGGGCATGGCACTTTAGCTTCCTCGTATCCGTAACATGAATGCATAAATCATTGAAATATTTTGACGTAATCTTAAATACTTTCATATGGTTGGAGAATTTCAGAAATTAAGATCAAAATCGGCATGATAGATGTTAAGTTTGAGCACGCGCAAAAGCTACTAGTGGGTCGGGAGCAATGAAGTTCATTTGGAACCATCTACAGCATAAACCCTGAATCAATGAAAACTGCATTGAAATCGAATAGAACCTGTAGAAGTTATACTTGTTATAAGAATTTGAGTTTCGTGCATGCGCAGCAGCCATTAATTATATGATACCGATGAAACTCATTTGGGATCACATAGTTGTTTTGCAACTACCCTCAAGATAGAACAACTAATGGGCCACGAGAAAATGACGCTTGATGGATGTTAAGTTATACACAGCATAAATCCAAAATGTGCGGTTAACCCCAGTGTTCAAAATGAAAATCAACTTTGCACTCGTAGTTTCCTCATTCCTAGATTATAACTCTCACTTTTACTCCATTAACACAGTGTATTAACACAGTGTATCTTCATTTCATTGTATCTCTCTTATTTGTTTAATTTATTTTTATCATCAGAATGCTTCATAATTTACAGTACACAATCTTTAGTTTATTCCTCCGAGTTAATTTCCGTCGAATTTCAACTTCCTGTAAAACTAAGAGAACGGTGACACGCCAAACCTTTACATTTGTCTTAAAAGTCTTCTTAATTCGTCAAACCTTCTCAAATTAAAAGCGAAATTTTCTTGAAAGTGGAAAAGGCCGCTTGTAGTTCAGGTGCCGTAATTTCTCAGCGGTCGGGTAGGTCACGACTTGTTTCCATTGTTAACCAACTTGTGACCCCATTGTTATACGAAACAATTAAATCTACCTATATACGTACTTACTAACAACAACTATATGTATCTATATACGTACATACTAAGTTCCTGACTACATACTCAATCGATCATTATGAAACTATATCAACAATATTCAGCTTTGTTTCGCCATAAAATATGGTTTGAATTGAAAGATTCTTACCTAAGATCAATTTTTTCTTTAAGTATTGATTATTAATTAGATTTTAATCATTCCTGCAATGCTTTCACCGACAATGAATGCAAAATATTAATAATCCACGAACTAATTGTTATTTCACAACGAACCAACCGGATCTGCTTTGCTTTGCATATCTCCTAAGCTGGAGACTTTAACGCGCAAGAAAAGTACTCACTCTATACATAATTGTTTCTTCATATATAACACGTACGAAATATTTACGTACTTCTTCATCAACGATTGTCAAACGATCCCATCATCAATCAACTTGAGCCTTCATTACAGCATACTCAATTACAATTTCTATTGAATAATAATTAAGTACGTATTTCATAACCCATTCATTATTTTAAATTTTGAATTGGAATTTAAGTTCAAGATCTTATCTATTGTATTGGATTCCTGCTTGCTGAATGTATTGAATCAACCACTCATTGATATTTCTCTTGTTTGGGATTATGATTTTACGGATCGGCCATTCCTGTCTTGCTTTGTATAAACCTATCTCCCGTTCTAGAGACTTGAACGCACCAGAAAATTGTTCTATCTCAACTTACTTGAGTTTTCGTAAATATTCCACTGGATTGATTACCATATTATTAATTTAATCGTTTTCCCGTTATTATAGTTGATTTTGTGATGTGTGCGTTTATATATCTGCATTAGCCTCCAACAATTCGGCTGATTTCGAGAGAAATCTCTGTACAAAAGGAATAATTAATATTATTTGGAGTTTGATATGAGGCGGGGGGGTGGGGGGAGGGAGGGTGGCATTAATCTTGATGTGAAAATCAGGTATATTAGCAGGAGTGCTCCGTGCGGTCACTACCATACCAGTGCCTTGTTTGGCATGTGCCTACATGGTAGTGCATTTTTCGATGGGGAAGTTTCCTTTCTTGATGTGGACATTTTATAGAGGTCAATCTAAATGAATAACTGAACCAATTAATTACCCACCTACTTCTCGATAAAAAAATAGAATAAATAAATTTGAAAAAAAACAAAAAAAAACTAGAAGTGGAACTATAGCTGATGTATTGAGTATCGTAACCACTGGACAGAGGATGTTTTAGGTGACGGCTCACTCAACTCAATGTCAGGATACAAAGCTCGGTTATATGATTTATAATGAAAATCTAAATTTTTTTTCTATAGAGGAAGAGGGTTTCAGGCAAATAATGGTGAGTTCAGTGGACTTGTATCAAAATGTAGGTAGGATGTTTTTGGTATGGATGTTTGTTTTATGAGTACCTTCAGGTGTAAATAATTTATTTGTGCATGTTATTCGGAAATACATTTTAAGCGATCTTTACAAAACGTCATAAACTAACAAAAATATTCGATTGCTGATGATTGTACATAATGAGAAATACTTCCTGTAATATACTTCCAAGTTGCTGTTTTTGGAAGTGGATTACAATATTTAACTCATTCTTTCATCGAAAGAATCTTTACAAAGGTACCTACGTTAAGTGGGGGAACAGGTATTTGGTACCTTCATTCTCCTCAGAGCAAGTTGTGTTGAGGAAATCATCCGATTCTTCAACCAGTTCAACCAAATTCCAATTTCTCAACTCTACGAACTATACACAACAGAACTATTCGGCTAATCAGAAGTATTACAGTTGACCTTGACCTATATTTCGTCACCGTTGGAAATGAAATCTGTAATTTTTCCTCGGGTTGAATGACTAATCACGGTATCATTTGTAAGTAACCGGTCCACGCCACCTGCTTGCCTTCGGCTATAGAAAATAGAATTTATTTTCTTGGTGCCCAATTCAGACTCCGTTGCATCATACCCTCTCAGTTATGCCTGCTCTCAGCGGAGCACCTACCTATTCTTATGTCAAAAGTACAATGAGCGTCAAAATAAAGCCTGAGCCTTTGATTAAAACGGCAATTTTGGGAACGATTCATCTCCAACTTTGTTTCGAGTTTTACTTTCAACTTGAACCTATAGAAGGTTTGGACAACCCATTTCAAATCAATTAGCAAACACTAATAATTATAACGGGATAAATGAGATTTAAAAACTTAATAAGGAAGTGTAGTGTCATTTACGATTTCGGTTCTAACGGATATAAGCGGTTATAGTTTACAAGAAACTAATTTCTGTGCTACTTTCAAATGAGCAGGCATTGAAAATTTAGTATAGCAATGCTAAAGTTGTAGTTGCAATAAATCACGTAGGACAGGGTATCGTGTGAAATTTAATAATTTGAATAGGTAATTTCTATATTTTACACTCTAGGAAGCTGTAATTTCGTTTGTAGCCTCTTTAGGACATTTACTTGACAATGCTCAGGGTCCGGATAAGATGTGTGGCTCTTAAAGCTAATTTATATGCTTTACACTCTAGGAAGCTGTAATTTCGTATGTAGCCTCTTTAGGACATTTACTTGACGATGCTCAGGGTCCGGATCAGATGTGTGGCTCTTAAAGCTAATTTCTATGCTTTACACTCTAGGAAGCTGTAATTTCGTATGTAGCCTCTTTAGGACATTTACTTGACGATGTCCAGGGTCCGGATCAGATGAGTGGCTTTTAAAGCTAATTTCTATACCTTACAATCTAGGAAGCTGTAATTTCGTATGTAGCCTCTTTAGGACATTTACTTGATAAATCGCTCTTGATTTATCACGAATTTATTTCGTATTTTTTTTCGTAGTTTCATACTATAACTATATAAATTGATGTTATAAATGAATAGTAAACAATGACGCTTGTTTGGTTGCCACTTGGTTGCGCGACAACGCAAACACATTCTGTGTTTCAATAATTTCGTCCGAAGTATGTAAATAGAGGTAACCGGGGGTCCAGGGGGCTTGCCCCCTGGCGAGGCGCGGAGCGCCGAGTTTTATAACTTTTTCCCTATTTATCCGTTTCTCTAATTTTACAAGTTTTGTTATCCTCCTAAATTTTTAAAGCATTTTTGAGGAGAGTTAAGATATATCAATTTATGTATTGCTAACTGACAAGGAGTAAAGTTGTGGACGGATTGAAAGACGTTATACTGGAGCAGTTCCGAAGAACATTGAAGTCAAGATTTATGCAGATTTAGGTTAATATCCAAGGTTGGAAGTTTGAAACCTCAAAATATAGCTCCGGGGCTAATAACAGTGTTCAACGATTTCACATTTTAAGAGAGCGTCTAAGCTCCACCCCGATTATTTTTAGAACCCTTCAGTTCATGGTCAACATAGCCTGACTGCAAAATCAGATTGAGATTTGTCTTGAAGCCAAGCATTATTTTTTATGAGGCAATATAATTCTATTAACAATTCTAGTTATCTTAAATCGTTAAATATTATGCGGAAGATTTTTGCTCAATGGCGTCACATTAAAATTATTGAATGCGGCCAATTAGCTACCACCGTAGAAGGGGGGGTGGATGTATGGGAGGAAAGGGGACCACGAGGACGGCTTAACTGAGGTCCATGGAGTAATAAGTTTGAGAAAGAGTAGACGTCCCTGTCAGTTTCATTGTAATTGGCAGATGTCGTTTTGATTACCACGTATGAGATTCATTGCAATCGTCATTAGTTTTTGCTACACATGCGCGAACATCAAATCTTTGTAACAAGCTTAACTTCAACAGTTTTCATCCGATTTCGTTGAAATTTTCAGTGATCTATACAATTATGTTAATGACACCAGCAAGTTATGTGCCACACCCAACCTGGTAGACATTTTTAATACTTAACGAGTACGCTGTACTCTCGTGCCACTGTGACGGTAAATAAAAATTATCATTTTATCCATTACTCTGGAACTACTGAAAAGTGAGATAGGTAAACTCACCAACAACCCAAGAGACGCACTAAATAATACGTTCTCAAGACTTCTTACTACCTTTTTCCTATGACAGAACATTCATTTTTTTAGTATTTAGCGCTTTACCTATCGTTTTCGTTGTTTAAAGGGTTAAACACACGGAACATAGGAAAGGTGTGTATGCCAGACTCATTGAGGGTGTGATAAAAGACACTTGTCACGTTTAGGGTTTGTGACGATCTCATATTATCTACATGGACATTTGAGCAAGGTGACGGGTAAAGAGGGGAAGCAGGGGGTGAACGTGTTAACGAGTACCTACCTACAGTCCCCGTTGAATGATGCTTAAATGGAGAAGTTGAGTACCTACCTCAATCAGAAGATGCTCCGACTTGCACATGGCTGTAAGAAACAAGAGACGGTGGTTTTTGAAAATGTTTTTCAAGAGAAGGAACAACAAAATGGAAATTACCTGTTACTTATATGGCAGCTTCTAGATTCCTTCCTCTAAATCATTTTGATATACCTACCTTCCTTATCCAATTTCACGAAGGTATGTAATTTCTTCTCGGAAGTATTGATCATTCACCACGGAATCCGCCAGTGAGCCAATAAAGAGCAATCTGCTTTTTTACTTGCTCATTCTATAGCCACTTCAAGACTCGTATCAGTTTTTCAAGACATCAACCAGGAGGATCCGCATACGAGAAGCAAGGAGCTCGGTACCTATGATGCTCACAGTTATCTTTGGTAGACCCAGAACGTCAAGGCCCAAAGCTGAGTACCTTCTTTAGTGTCATCAAAGACTATTCAACATTGAACATTCCATATTTTCCATTCAACTTAACATAGTTTTAATAAATTTCATTCGTTTCCAATTATGTTGATACCTACTTCGTTCCAACTTGTAGTCACTTGTTTCATTGATCTACTCGCAACTAAGTTCAAGTCCCGTGGTAATATAGACGTCATAGTGAGATCGTCTCAGGTTTGGTAATTTACATGAAATTAAAACGGAAATGAATTATGGACCTCGTAGTGTTATCTGATGCTGTGCCGATGTGTGTATGTGTTTCATAGCTTTGTTCGAACGATCCTGCGGAGTCTTAGCTGAGCTTCACGCGAAACGAATTGCCCAGGGTTATGATTATCTCTACTTAGTCCTTCTCTCTTGAACTAGGTGAACTTGAAAACCTGTTTCTAGTTCCTCATTGCACCTACCCACCGCCTTATTATTCCCATTGCCGAACCTCGTCACAATGTAGACCAAGGTTTCGAGGGCGTCTCAATACTAGACGAATTAATTTCGTGACCTGAACTCCCTCCCTCCTTATTAAGTGATATCACATGACCGCGCATTATGTCGCCTTAGATGCGGTTTTGTGGTGAAACGCGCAATCCGCGTTCGCCAGGTCATTTCTATAACACGCTTGGCTAATCCGGCAAACCCGAACGATTACACTTCTCGAACTAGCCATTTTTTTTACGACGAAATATCCTCTAGAGGTTATCGTAACCTTTTAGGTCACTCAAAGGAGATTCGTGGGTTTGGAAAAGCTTTTCAACGGACATCCATTGTTACATTTTCGCAAATCATGATGTTATTTTTAAGGCGGAAACAGAACAATGGGAAAACAATACAAAGGTTTACGAGTATTAATGAACAATGCTCATATTATGATCAAAAGCCGTTGTTTGATTCTTTTGAAGTAGATGACAATGTGATAAGTAAATTTTACAAATAAAAAAATTAATATAAACACCTAGATAAAACCGATAGGTATTGAGTTAATTGTAGTAGGAGTAGCTGGAATCTCCTTTACAAAGCTGAATAATACTTTGTTGCAGATCGCACTGAAAGAAACACACGCTATGTCAAGTTCACTGCCAAATGTTCCATTCGTGTTAAGGTTTAGTTGAAATAACACTTAGTTAAAATGTTTTGCACCTACTTCTCCTTTATGTTCCTTTAATATTTCGCTTAGAAAAAAACTATACGGAGATGGAATACGAGTACAATGTATAATCGTTACAAATGATTACATAGGACAATCACAGGAGTTCTTAAATATAGGTGATACGCTTGCAGTTTTTCAAGGCTAATAATTGTTTATGAAATTGAATTGTCGCGGCTTTTGGTTAACTCTTAGATCCCCCATGTCACTGGTAGTTCCTGCAAACCATGACATGGCGCGGTAAATCCCCCTAGGGGTCTCCACAGCGAATACATTACGGACTACTTCAAGACTTTTTCGTTGCTTAAAAAAACCGCGTTTAATATTTTTATCGGGTTGATAAATATGTTGGCTATTCAGTTATTAGATGCTCGTTCTGGCTTTGTGGGTTCCAGTTTAATCAGTGCACTTCTTGAGTCTGATAAAATTTCAAGGTACACCTACTCAAGCAACTTTATTTCTTTTTTCTATCTTTTCCATATCCTAAGGGGTCAAATAAAATTAAAGACATTTTGGCAGACGGTATGTAAGATGGCTGTCGTTACCTAGAAGTATTGCGAGCAGGATCTGGTTAGCTGCCAATACGCATAACCCTTGAGCTAGCCATTTAAAAAGCGAGGGAAGAAAGTGATCGCCTTGAATGGTATTTACTTTCATTACTTTCGGAACTGTTAGGCCTCAAGAAAGGTTGAAGTTCTCACATTGATCAAATGAAGAGAGACGGGAGGATTCAATGTTTCTTACCGTGAGAAAGGACTGCTTGGGAAAGCGACGGTCATCTCCGTTCAGATAATACGAACGGGCTAGGAACAATAGAGAAATCCACCGAAATATGAAAGGTTTGGGGCTTTTTTTGGAATTTTCCTAACAATATAACTACTCGAGTTCGTCCTTAGTCACAAAATTTAAGTACTGAACACACTTTCGAACCAAGACATGATAATTTCACTGGATATTCGTCCCAGAAACATATACGATTATATATCAATGTAAGGGTGTAATTTAGTTCTGCCCCCCCTCCTCCCCTCTATCATCAAAACGAGATTTCTCCATTTCAAACTACCTTTTTATATTTTCAAAAATATGATTTGGAATCGTTAGAGTTACCTCCTTCTCATCGTTGACATTTAAACCATCCTAAAATCGATTTACATTGCTTAATTAGGGTTTAAAAAAGATGGGGGGGGGGGGGGGGAGCACTAAAGTTTTTGTCTAGTCAAAAAATTTAGTCCTGCCCCTCACTATCTAATCGGTGGTAAAAAACCAGAAACTTTAACACCTGTTTGACTGATGACACAGATACTCACTTTGATTGAAAGTTGTGAGGTTTAGATTCAATAATATAGTACCTAATTATTAATCACTGTGGGAGCAGCTTTACGAAATGAACAATTTGGGATTTTGAAATTTGACAATAAGTACACGCGAATTCAGTGGATTTTTTTTTCAACTAGTTTATCAGCATATAATAGGTATCTTCTTTAAATTCTTCGAACAACTTTTTCATTGCGAATCTCAACGACTTTTTGATATTTTCACATCTTTGCTCTGGCTCGTAAACTCGAAAATCATCACAAAATGGACAATCATGAGAATCCGTTACGAAACCGATAAACAATGCGTGCTTGGTTGTTAAGGAATGATGTTTACTGTTTAAGGATTCATATGTTTTATTGCTTTGATTTCGTCATCTAACTTTTACTAGCGTTGGAGTATTCAAGTATATGAAAAAGAGAGCATGAAAATTTATCAGTGTTGCGGACTAGCACTCAAACATTTTTATACTAAAGCCACATATCCAAGTTGGTGATGAAGAAACTTAATGAGAAACATGGATATACATTTTATTAATTGAGTATAGCCCACTCAATCAATTGCTGCAAGATCATTTTTGATTCCTGAATCCTTGGGAACCTGAAAGATGGTTTCACGAAAAATAAAATATTGAGCAGGGCCGTTTAAATGCCAAGGATGCAAACCAGTCTCGTTTCGGTGTCATCTTCTAAGAAAGATCTTACCGTGTTGGGTTTGCTATTCTCAAGAGTTAGTAAGTAGTGGAGCGTCTTTCGCGACAACACTAAACGGCATCTACCCTATAGAATTTGTCATTACTGGGGACAATTTCTTAAAACAACAAGTTACAGTTGTACAAGTTAACAAGTACAGATACTTGTAATGCACGGTAAACTAGAAAAAGTGTTCCACCAAAACAAAGAGTACAAGTGTAGAAAAGTTACACTTGTACAAGCTAAGTTTAGAAGTGTAGCAGAAAAGAAATCTGGAGTTTGGGGATAAACGAAATGAACAACGTTAAGCGGGATGCCAAAATTGAAGTTTTGTCAGCGAATCATAATATAAAAACGGTGTTAAGTACACGATGAGATGTTTATCGTACATTACAAGCATTTGAATCTTTCGAGGGTCTCGGAAGACATCCTAAATCTCTCGTTAAACTCAAAAATACCCACGAAATGAGCGTTTATTCGCAGCCGAAAAAATCTTTGGCGCCTTCTACGCTGATTGCTTCTTGTCTGTATTCTTCAGCAGAAGATGGTTCCCACACATTAAACACCGAAAATGGTCAACTCGCAATACTGGAAAATAACAAGTTTATAGGTGAATGGACGTAGGTTAAAAATCGGCAATTTTTAAAAACCGTAACACAATGACTTGTACGAAATGATGGGAAAACAAGTGTAACTTGTCCAAATTCGCGTATACACTTGTTAATTTTCACTGTGCATTACAAGTATACACTTGTACCTTTATGAAACGCTTGCACACTCATTTTTTACAATTTGTACGTAAAATCGGCTTGTAACTTGTCACTTGTTGCTTTATGAAATAGGCCCCAGGAGGACCGCAGAAATAACCCGGAAACAAATGAGAAGCTTGTAAAGATGGAAATGGATTGCGGTAACTTTTACTTTGTTGAAAGGCCGTTTTTTCTCAGTGAGAGCGGTCTCGTGACAACAGGAGCCTTACAAAGGACAAGTTGCACGCGCTAAACGGGCAACGACCAGACTGCGTGAATCCTCATTGACAGATTCCTCCTCGTACGAATGATGGATGTTCAAGGTCGATGTCTCTTTTCAAAGCAATGACCGATCCGGCTTATACGTAGAAAATAGTCTGTTTCACCGTGGAGACAAAATACCGTTTTGTCAAGGATATGATACCTTTAGGCTGGGGGTCAGTTAAAAATTTGCGATTCGCAAAACAAGTTCTTAGGGAAATGAAACTCCGTCAGTTTTCATCCGGTAGAAATAGTTCCCCCAATGTGTGGTAATGGAAAATAACTCAATTTATGCTGAAATCTTATGCTGCATAAACTACTCCAAAAATAAAAGCAAATGAAATGCGAGTTATCAATGAACTATCAACAATTCTAGAGGTATATTATCATGTTTGGTAATAGCCAGGCTTACTTCAAAAGAATAATAAAGGTAAATGTGGTAACTGTGACGATATTGATGTACTTGGAGGTTTTTATTATAGTGATAAAAAGACTGCAAATTGGGGTTTATCTGCGAACAATTCAAATTATTGTTGCTGGTTCATTGCCGAATGGTAAAAACTGAAGCTATCACAAAATTGCTCAAAAGAAGTTTGGCGGCACTCTGAAACGAGCCCTGAAGTTAGCCAAAAAGATTGAAAATTATTCAATTCAAATGATTTTGCCGATTATTACTCAAAAGAAGTTTATTAGGTAGATCATTAAACAATATATGCACAAATTTATGCTGGAAGATGTACTTGAATGTCATTAATATGTGCTAATAAATACGATAAACATTTCAAAAAAATGATTAAAATCCAACAACATTGTTTAAAAGCAGAAAATTTTTGAGACACCTTTTTTTTTGGCATGAAATTAATAGTTAAACATTCCTTTAGGCTCAAAATTCTCAAACTTCAAAACAATTTAGTACTAATATAATACTTACGATAGTTTACAAAAATTCGCTCATTCCATCATGATTCATGACTGGAACTTTTAAACAATATGGAAGGTATCAAACCAAATTGATTGTTAACTTTTTTACCCCATAATAAAATGATTCTTTGTGTTCAGGTTGTTGAGTCAAAACCTCATGGGGACAGAAACATTGTATCAGACCGTTTTTGCATAACTTTTCTTAGGAACTAGTTAGAAATTACTCGTATTTTCCCGGTGCCCTTGTTCTTGTTAGAAATAAATGAGAAAACAAACGGGATCTTCACAACTGAATTCCGTAAAATATACTCTTGACATTTTCATGTCTTACTTTTGCACACGGAAATAATTCACGTTACATTTTAGGGAGAGACGGAAAAGCGAAATTGTAATAATGAAGCCCACAAAACACATAATGGTTTGGTTAGCTGTCTAGTTATACTGTTATAAATACCTACGAGAATAAGAATTTATTTTAATTAAGGAAGCTCATGACTCACAAATAATAGACTCATAAATAATTTCCTTTCCGCCTTTCAATTATCCGAGTGATTGACATGGAAATGCTCTCTTGTGGTTGCAGACTCGTCTGCAGGTTTCGTTTCTATAAAAATTCTGTATGGAATTATAAGTAGGAATCTTAATAAAAGCATGCTTTTCCCCAATAGAGCGAACGGCAATTGTAGAGTTGGGGGTGTAAGCACTGATGATATTAAAAATGTTTTTGCAAATAGTAAATTGCCTAATGAATTTGAGAATACCTGTGATTCATTAAGATCTGTCTATGAATTCGAAAGGAAGAAAGAGGAAGAGCTACTACTGTTATGGCAGTTGTGATTCAATCGAGCGATAATTTCTTTTCCTTGTTGTGGGATAGTTTAAATTCCCACGGCTTAGATTTTCCGTTTTATCAAAGGTTGAACGATCATTTGAAAGTAGCTGCTCCCGTTTTTGACGTCTTTACTCGAATATATCGCAGTATCTCGATGTGTGTGAAATGTACTGAATGTTTTACAGAAGAACACGTTGTTCGTATTTTGATTTTGTGTTTGATGACGCAACAGTGACGTCTGATGATGTTCGATAAAAATAAGACATACACCTACATTTCTCAGCACATCTATATCGAAGAAAGTTTATACCTGTATAACTTCCAATTGGCATAGGGAAGTAGTTTTTAAATTGAAACATGCGTTTCTGAATGAGAAACTCGTTCGAAAAAAATCAGTTATACTCAAAACTTTTCAGGATTCTAATAACAATTTTCACGAGCTATTGAGATTGGTAAATTTTCGTAACTACGGATTTTGAGGTTTTTCAATTCATTTAGAATTAATTTAAAATGTTTATTTTGGAATGAATGAGAAGCAAGAAAACTTGTCTTAGTGATGAACCACTTTGCTATGAGAAAATGATAATAAATTATTTAACTATCACGATGAATCAGGAGGATGAACACGATTTAGTATGACAAAAAGGTAACGTGATAGCAATATAACGCTCGATTTCCTTAACAAACCATGATTATTTGCGTTCAAACGTAAATTTCTTGCATGAGCTCATTAAAATTAAGAGGCAGTGCATCGTTGACAAGCTGAAATAACGATGAAGTTTTCGCAACTCCTGCGGAATAGATTTGGGATAATTTTTTTAAATGATTTCTGAAAAACACAGGAAGTTGGTTTTCAAGGGCGAATTTTGGAGTTCAAATAGATAAAAAAAATTCCAGAAATTAGCACCCTAAAAGCAACCGACGGTACTAACTGTTTCATGCAGCGAACTGTGAATTACCTGCGCAATAAACTTTAAAAGTCTAATAATTTTCATTCAAACCGCTCAGTTTCATGAAAGCGAACGGTTTCAATAAAAACTGCTTTCAGGAATGTTCGATTGAAAAAGCCGCAAAAAGCCTACTACCGGCGCCTTTTAAGCCTGTTTCTTGGACACACTTTAACTCGTATAACAGTATCTAATGCGATACGGAACTTATATACAGACTCTTACATATACCTATGTTTGTAGGTACCTATCTATACAGGGTGTCCCAGCTATTATGAACCAAGCTTTTAATCCACTTTGAAATTAGCTCTGAGAAAAAAGTTTGAATTGTAACTAATCCCCAGTAATTTTTTGCGAGGAATCCAAATACAACATTTTTGAGCGGCGCGCAAATGCGCGAAACGCACGTTAACTTTTTTCTTAAGGAATCTCTATTTTTTATTGCAGTCTCAAATTCTCCGTCAAATTTTATGTAAAAATCACCACCACTCAATTTGTTTGACCGCGCGCAACCCGTTCAACGCGTAAGTTAATTTACGCTTAGTCGTGATTTTTGGCAAAATTGACTACGACTGTAAAGCTCAAGTGTGGCACACTGAATCGATTAGTGATATTAGTTTTTCAATTAGAACTAATTCAAGTACAATTATTACAATACAAGTACAATTCTCTAGGTGAAATACGACCATTTTCACTCTAAATCGCAACGGGACAACGAACCGCTCTGTGGATTTGTTTGTGGTTCGTTGATTCCCATTACAGAAGCTTATCTTTGTTGTGCTGATGCAGTTACCAACAAAAGCATACGTGAAAATGTTGATGTCAACTTATATTTCTACCTTTGAGCTTACACAATCATTGTATTAGGATGATCGGAACCAACCTGTTGTTTGGCAGCAGTTTTTAAGCGGCTTTTGAATACCCTAAACCCATTCAAGAAATTCTTCGCGATTCTCTCAGATTCCAAGAAAAAGTGAATATGGTTGAAGCTTCTTTATCGCACGATAAGAATCGTCGCGCGGCTGCTATAGCTTATACTGAATCCTTTCCAGATCATAAACAACCAGGTTGGGGTAATTTTCATTATGTAGGTACAGATAATAACATTTTAAATGTGTTCTTTGACATTTATTTCTAATGTACTGGTACTTATTGTTGTCAGAAGTAGGAAGCCTCTCATTCGTGTTGCCTGCAAGTCCGGTAAAAAGAGGGTTGTTGTTCGGTTGCGATTTAGAACGATAATGGTCGAATTTCACCTAGGTACATACTTTTGAAAATAATTGTACTTAAATGAGGGCTAATCCAAAAACGGATATCACAACGTTTATTTATGTATATATGCCGTACGGGTTAGGCGTTCCAATGAACTGTTTCTCTTGCGATTACCGAAGTTAGGCAACGTCGAGCGTGGTGAGTACTTGGATGGGTGACCGCCCAGGTATTGTCAGACGTCCAAGTAATTTTCACGCTTCTGTATGGCGAACCCCTCTCAACTCAAAGGGGCCAGGCAATGAGTAGCTTTAAGTGAAATCATCAGAACAAATTCTGATCCTCCATTTGGAGGACAGCTGATGAAGTCCGCGACGCCCGAGGCAGTCGAACGAAAGAAAAGCCCCAACCTGGAATGGTTACAACAAACTTTACTTTTTTATGTATACATATAGGTCTATGTATGGAACCAAACGAATGCTGAGAGGGTTGGGCTCCTGCACATGAAACCTTCTGGTGCTGGTTTTCGATTCTAGGTGAACCATATTCCGTGGATGGAATGAATTAAAATCGACTTGTTCGTATGGCCGCCGTTTCAATCAGTCCAAGGAGACCACTTTATGCGGTTGACCTTGCTATGTCTCCCGACGTTTCCGTTGTAAAACGCGATGGGAGACTTTCTTGCTGTCCTTACGGGAAAGGAGATCAACTCGTTTTTAGAAAACGTTTCTCTGTCCATCGCTTGTTTCGAAGTTTAACTGTGGGAGCTTACTTGAACGAAATCTCAATCAATCCATTTCTACATCACAATTACAGCCAATTCCAGAAAATTATTTTTAAAAAAGTATTTTTCCCGCAATGACTCCCAAGTTTTATAAATCTGTTCTTTCCCCCAAAAAATCAAGCATCACCTCATCATAAAAACAGACATCAACATTTGTTCCCTCTAAATAATTAAATTGAGAAATTTAAAGCAGGATTTATTGTTGTTTATATTTATTGACCAGGAAATTTTTTGGACTGCCTTACGCCTTCGCGGGAAGTTGGCACCAGAATCACTCAACTCTACAGACGAAATGTGAGGATTAAAATGACCAAAAATTAGTAACTCAAAACTTCGAAGGGAACGGAAATATTTTTTTTCATTAGATTTCTTATAAATTTGATTCAATTGATCGAATGAGACTATCCGGATCATTCCGTATATCGGTTGTTCCTCTAAAGGTTCAGGCTTGTCCTTTGACGGGACGTTGATATATTTACAATAAAATTCCGCAGTCAAGAAATTTAGTTTACAAAAATTAATTTAGACGAGCAAGTGACGAATAGATAGGTATCCGCTATACTCCATTGGTATAAATACTAAGAAATGTAGATAAGGACTATTAATATGGTTTAATAATGCAGGTATCTTTGTTTTAGTTTGCAATTTTTCATTTCAATAACTCTTTTTGTCTACTATTTCCATTTCATTGCGATTTCGTTGTTACCTAGATCTCTTTTAGCAAATTTTTGCTAAAAATAAGGCTATTTTAATGGCTCCAAAAATGTTCGAAAAATTTCTTCACTGAAATCCGTTTTGTGGCATTCTGAAACGATTCCTAAAGTTTGTGATTTTTCGTATATCTACATATGTTTTATGCCAGACGATTAGGATTGAGATAAAAATCCCGTTCTTGCGCCAGAAAATCGAGATATTCCAAACAAAAGGATGAGTTCGTTGTCCAACACTTTTTGAGCCCATTAAATTGGTCGAATTGCAAAAATGCTAAAAACGGTTAAAAATTGTTAAATTTATATTTTTTAGCCGAATTTTAGCCAAAAAAGTTTATCAACAACGAACTGGAACATTGTAAAATTTTGCTTAAACATTTACTCAAATTTCAGTAGAAATTGCTTAAAAATCGATAAAAACTGCAAAAAGGCTAAAAATTTAAAATCTCTTTTTGAATAGCATATTATCATTTTGAACGAGTTTTTTTGCCATAAAATTGGTAGCTAACACTCAAATTTAAAAAAAAATCAACATTATATAACACGATAATTTAAGAAAATTCGTTCATACGATCATGCTGCATGACTGGAACTTTTTTCATGTCTCGTGTTGGTTGAGATCAGATCAGGGGTATGTGTTTAGCCTCGAGCTCGTTAATTTTGAACTCTCGCTTTGATCGTTTTCTCTCGTAGTCGGTTCTACTGAAGCGTATTTTTCACTGCATAGATCGCAGGAAGTCCATTGGAATTAGTTTGCTCTGAAATGTGTCCTCCCAAGAGTTTGTCCGCATTCCGTCCAAGGGCATCTACTTTCCTCACACCGCCCTCTTCGTTATGCATCCATTATCCTTCCAGTCTGAGGTCATTGCCTATAATCACTGGTTACACCTTGCGTCCTTATACGATCACATACTTAGTAATAATTAACTGTGAGAAACTTCATTGCCTTCGCTTGAATTTGTGGAACATGGCATACAATCTTAACAACAGGAGGTCTCTGGAATCGATAGTAAAAAATTTTAGTTTGATTATGCATAATCATGGTGGAGTGGGTAGAGTTCACGTACCCACATGTGTAGACGCTCGCATTGATTCCAAAACAATGCACATCTCAAAAGACCATGTTGAACTCAAAACCCAACTGTAGTTGATCGGAATCTTATAAATACAGAGTGATGCCGTCACAATGATTTTACCATTGCGAATGCGCAGTGACAACTCCCGCTCCCAACAGAACGAAATTCACTAGAGACCATTTAAATGCAAACTATTTGATTTTCATGAGGATTTCCTTGAAATTTCGGAGGGCTTCATAGAAATCAGGCGAGAGAAATAGAAAATATTTTGGGTGTTTCACGCATGTAATTCCTTCTCTCCTTTTATCACGGGTAGCCATGTATGGCCTATCATGCTCAGTCCTGATAAACTAGAATGGGTCAAAGTTGAGAAATATTCGTGATACAATAATAAATTTCCAAATGCACAAGATCAATCCTTGATTTCAGGGGAATGAAAGAGATGGTGGGACTACGGCCTGACCCGTTTAATGCTTGGTACACCTTCAAACAAACAGATAGTCAAAAGCCCGGATTTCAAACTAAAAGACATACTGATAAACCTAGATATTCATCTTGAATCATGCAATATCGTTCCAGGAGGCTGGAACGCGCTTCAGCAGTTTTAAGCGAAAGCGTAGCACACACATGAACAGGTTGAAGCCTCATAAATATTTGCATTTATAAGATACATTAAAATATTTTTTCATTTGGCGTCTAAATCTAAATAATGAAAGAGTTCCAGAGAAAAATTTCCAGGCTTACCTTCCTCTTAATCTTTCGGTGTTGCGGTTATAAAATAACTTTGACTCTTGTTGTGCCTCAGTTTGCGTATATTTATCTGATATAAATTAATATACCTATTACTAAATTTCCCTTATAGTTCAACAACAACATGCTTACTATCAGTCACATGATTAGTGCTTTGGCCTACTTATCAAATTGTCCCTAGTTACAGCTACAACTAGAGATTTCTCCTCTATATTCTTTGTCCTTTGGGACTCATTTAACATTGTAATAGCATCAAATTGGGTAAAGTTAGCGGCGCTCTGGTGTAATGGCTCCACGTGGTGCTACAAGGCATATTTGGGGGTCGCAACTTGTAGGGCATGAACCTTAGCTGCTGTTTTCGACACAAGTGGTGTCATTTTTCAGAAAACACAGTTTAAAGAGGTTTTCCATGTTTTCAGGTATGCTGAGTTAAATAAATCTTTCAATCATGTTGAGTTCATCCTTCCAAATCTCATTCACCACCTTTGCCTACTGAATTGTTAATAAATTATGAATGAATTAATAGACTGTTACAGCAAATAGCTATATTATTGACTGCTATTGCTTGAATACCTATTATTTAGTAGAACGGTTAGTTTCGAAATCACCCTCATTCTTCGATTGTTCCTTCACTTCATTGATTGGTAGGTAGTTACTAACATGGCTGTTTACGGAAAGCTCAAGTACCGAACCTTTCACTGCCACAGATTGCATCATAGTATTAACAGGCTCCACCAGGTCAACGCCATTCCACGATCTCGGCCGTAGGAAACTGCAGTGTGTATACGGATGCGTCCATAGCCCGTTGAGCGTATCCCATCCGGCCTTCTTAGCGCCTAATCGTCAATGTCCGTTCACGATTTTGCGGCGTCTTAAATTCAAAACACTTTATATAAGCACTTGCAAAACCTTAAACTTGCGTGAAGCGACGGGGACCCTCCGGATGCTGTCCACTTGAAGCTTGACTGGAATAGGGTTAATAGCTCAGTGAGCTTATCAGAGCAAAACCACACCTTATCATTGTTATCCAGCAGTAGCTTTCAAATGTTTCCATAGCAAGTTGAAGTGGGCTGGATATAAATATGATACATAACGGAGTGCGCATACAGTGACCACATCTCAATAGGGTTAGGAGAGGAAAATTGGCAGTGTGAGATGTGGTGTGATGATTAATGAACCAAGAGCTGGTTTGAAAAGTTTTCTGGCCGTTAGTTGCTTAGGCGAAGAATAAAATATATTGTATATAAAATTTGAGGTATTACTTTTTTGAACCATAGGTTCGTGACGGTATGGTGGTGCTCCCAGAGCCCGCCAGTGCTTGATTATAGGCTTGATGGTAAAAAAGTGATTTATATTTATATAGATAAGTAACTCATGTAAGGTTTACCAATATCGTTAAAAGTAATGTGTATGAAAACTTGAAAAATCTATTAAAAATAAGTTTTTTGACACCATAGTTGCAATTTTTAAGAAACGATTTGTTAGCTGTTCCTTGCACATTAATTTTGAAACCAAATTCTGAAACAGCAATTAACATCTGACGAACAGAAAAATCTGCCAAAATTTAGTTGCTTTGATGAAAAACTCGACATCTTTCGGTTTTGAAGGCCCAATTTTTTGAGAGGTCGGATTAGGTTACCATTTCTGGTTTATCAGTTACGACATTGGCCGTTTGTTTGTGTATGCGGTAGTTAGTGCGCGGTTAGCACGCAACCCTGACACTCCCTTTCAATTTACCTCACGGGTTTCTTAGTATTACTTTCCTTACCCACAAGGCAAGTGTAAGCCTTTTTTTAAGTTATTGATATACCCACCAATGACTGGTAGAATATAAATGGTGCGAATGCGAAGCAGCCATTTGTACGAAGTAGGTATAAGATTCATGTTTCGCTAGTAAATAGGTACTTACCTACGTACCGAATATTTAGGCTTTCTTAACAAACATATTTAATATTATATTTGGTGTATAGCGCTTTATTAGGGGTGCCCCCTTCAGCATAAATTTAGCTCCTTTACATTTCTAAACGATGGACAGGATTATAATTGAAGAAGCAGGTTTAAAAAAATTATATTTAGTTCTTGAAGCCCCGCTTATGTGTTATAATAGTTAGTAAAGAAGTGTTGAAAGTAGTGAGAACTCAGCACCAACAAATTATTACAGGTTCGCGAGAAATCATTTCGGTGCCTACCTACCGACTGCTGATCTAGGGGAGAGAATGACCTTATCATAAATATACCCATACATACCTGTGTAGTATTTATTCACAGCATAATGCAGTAATGCTTCTGGTGTTTCAAATTATAAGATGTCTGACCTATGAACCACTGGGATAAAGGAAAAGTCGGTACTTTTGCCTAAAAACTAAGATGAACTTGAAAAAAGTTGTGTTTGAAGGTCAGCACTCATTTATGCTCAAATAACAGAACAAACTGTGATAATGTTATTCATGATTCATAATATTGATTTTTTAAAAACATTTTTGTTTCGTTACAGGTGAGTACACTCAAAGGTTATCTACCGTCCTCCAAAGTTCACCCAGGTACTTGAAATAGGTATGGATACAGCTTAAGTACTAGAAAATTTTTGTGAAATATAAATGAAAAGTTGGTAGCAGCAGCAGCAACTACTAACTATAATAGAACTTCGAATTCGCTAAGACGTTTTGGTTGTTGGAGATCATCAAACAACCAATAATAGGTACCAGTAAACATAACAAAGTTCGCTGTAAAATTTTATTTTGTGTTGAATTATATTACTAAACTTTGGAGATTTCGATACTGTGCTACTGATCTACTGGAAAGCGAAATTTTTTCTAACTAGAAAGCTATGACTGCTAACAAGAATGAAACAATTTCCGTTCACTCACCGTACATTTTCCAGAGTTTCGCTAAAGAACTAGGGAACCGAAATACGACGACATACTTTATTTTGGCTTCCTATTTGCCCATGAAAAAGAGGAGAAAAACGTGAAGGGCTGAATTTCTCGCCACAAAAGAGCAAGAAAGAATAAAGAAAGTCAACATGAATGTGAATGAGATCGTTATACAAAACTCTTATCACGAGGGTTTTATAATTATTTGAACTATTATTCTACTGCATGCGGTAGATTTATTAATTCTAAAGATTTTTATTAATTCTAAAGTGATTCTAATTTTGGGTAGATATATTTCGGTTTATTATTTTCAATAACAAACTTTTGTAATCGACTAAGGAAAAAAAATTATCGGTTTACATTTCAAGATGCGTAGAATCATGAAAAAAAATAAAAATAAAAAAATAAATTAAACTCCTTCTGAAGCTTTTCTCTAAACCTAATGAACCGAAGTTTATGAAAATGGAATAATGAACCAGTGTGTGGGAATTCGCAGTGTGTTTTAGTATTAATCAGGAATTGCCCATTAAGAATCATCAGTTATTCAACTCTGAAAGCTTAGTAATTAATCCTTCAACCATCTGATTGTGATTGTTGGGATACCTAGTGCCCATAAGGGCATATAGTGGAAAGTGAGTTCCCCTCGTCATGCCCACGGTTTGCAAATCGTGACGAGTAATTGGTCACTATAATACCCGTCAGTTCGTCTGGATAATTAATATTATTAACAAACTTTTTGTAATCAGTTTTCTCCATTTCGGGAGGTTATAAGTTTGATAATTAATTACATCATAAACAAAAATGTACCGTACTCATTCATATTACTCCGTAAGTCTTATAATGAATAATTAGAGTACGGAATCTCTCAGATCAGTTTCTTCATTCTTGCGTTGGAGAGAACACTCACAATAGAGTTTTTCAATTATTGAAGATGTAATTCACTTCAAACTCTACAAACTCTAATATAAAGTGTGGTGATTATTTCAAATGTACGATTATGAATGAACTAAACTATTGTTTTGACAAATTACTGCAATTATGCGCTAGGTTAAGACTTGATTCTTGCCTTTTCCATACACGCTCAATAGTATGTCAACCATGAACCATCCTAACTCTGACTGATAGTTGGGTACGTATTTGTCCATCTAAAGGTTTCTTTACTGACACAGTAAAGTTAGACCATGTTTTCAAGACTTATGGATTGCCAAGCATATACCAAAACATGGACCCCTTAACATCACTTGCAAGCAATGTTTATCTTTATTTGTTGTATTCAAGGCTTAATGAATGTCAAGAATCCATCCGGAACAAAGTCTAGAGACAGAATGTGGAATTTTCATGGTTATTTTTTTAATTTATTCGATAGAACGATCTGAGCAAGGGCTTTGCGAAAATGTACCATATGAAGGGTATCTGACCAGTAAAATGGCTCTTGAATTCATTTGCACTATGGCACGCCCTACTACGTCACGCGTGATCTTTCTACATGTTTATTGGCCCAACTAAACGGTATTTTGAGCTAAAAAATGCTACTTGGGAGTTTTCAAGTTAGTGCGCTAAATCCAAATCTGATGTCAAAAGTGTGACATTCCAACAGATGAAAGTTTTCATCATTCATGTGACCAAAAGCCAAGTCGTATATACGATGGCTTATGGAATGTCAAGCACCCATCCAAAACATAGACTAGAGATTACAAGGAAGTCAAATTGCAGTTTATGCTATCGAAAGCAGAGTCCTCAACTGGCCACACATACTGTCTAAGTCCCTAAGTTTATTAGCCATAAATACAGGACTTGAGGAATATCAAGTCCATCCGATACAACGTTGAAACATCGAATTGGCATTATTGAGCAAGGACATGAAAACAAAATGCACCAATCAATGGCAATGACTTGTAAACATTTCAACTCGCTCCTATTGAGAGACCCCCCTCCCCTCCCTCCCGTCCTCACGCTATCAATTCACTCTTTCTTTCTTTCTTTCTCCTTCACTTCCTTGTCACCCTCCTATCAACAAATCAACCAGGTGTGTCGAATTGTTCCTTAAATCAACATACTGGTGGAGTGTTCCACTATTTGATAGACCATCTTTGAATGACAAGAAACTATTATCCTGTGGCTCACTTTGTGCTTCCACCCTACCGAAAGTAGGGAAACATTGTATTCGTGCAATAAGTCCAATAACAATTCTTTTCCTCCAAAATCAAAATTGCCACTTCCTTCTTGCTATTCAGCGCTTGCTGATCAATGTTGGTTGTGTCTCAGTGCCAAATCCTTTTGTCACGCCTAAAACTATACTAAGTTTTAATTCAATTTTGATTTCATTTTCGGGGATTGTGTGGACTAGCTCTTAGATGATACCCTATGAATTTAATTGCCTTCGGATCAATAATGGAATTTACGCATACATAAATGTGAATTTCTTACACAGTGAATTTCTTACGATATATCAACGGTCCTATTTCGTTCAAACTTGGAAGTTAGTTGTTTATTGGTTTCAGAAAGGTGCTCTATAAATTTTATCGCGATTGGTTAAGTAGTAACTGTTGCTCATGAGCAAAATCAAAGTTGATTGACACACGTGAAGAAACTCCAAGATTAATGGACTGATTTTGATTAAATTTTCAGGGACTAAGGTGGTTAGCTCCTAACGCTTCCCTATCATTTTATGATGTGTAGATCGGAATTTCACATCATGATAATCAATAGGTGGACGTTTATATGAAAAATGGACGTTTCTTGATTATATCTTGAGTGTATCCACCCAATGTCTTTCAACAGGTTTCGTTAGCACATTTGACTCGGACGTAATGTTTTTAGCTGAGGAAGGACAATGCAAAAGAATGAACTATACAAAACAAGTATCTATTCAACTATACGCCACACTTACTAACATCAGTTACGTGTCCAGTAAAGAACGCATTAATTACCCCACAATGTGATTTTTCGATTTGTTACACAATAGTACCTACTCCAATTTCATTCCACAACGTCGATGCCTGTAATTTAGCAGTTTGATCGATATGCAAAGTAGCATTTAATTTGAACATCTCACCGCATGATCTGAATGCATATATACACTGATAAGTGACGGTAATAAATAGTAACCTGGTGAATGGTTTCCCTAGAATGCGGACGCCTTCTGAATCTCCCTTCTCGGCGATCCTGTAATGCAGACCGACTTCTAAAATTCTGACGTAACCCTTGCACAATTACTTCTTCGGGCGCCCAACCCAGCTTGCAGGCGGTCTGTCAAGTTTGTTGGAAATATCGGCCTCTTCGAAGCGAACAGGTGGTTTGGGCGGATTTATCGACCGCTCGTCCCGACCTCGCTAATGGAAGGTCAGATATCGAGCGGCTGATCGTTCCTCTTTTCTCGACCTTTGATGAAATTTAGTAAGAGATGTCAAATGTCTTCCTAACTTACGATCTAGATAAATATATCTATGATCCAATCTTCTAAAATACATAAGGGTATATTCGAGTTGGTATTAATTTACTGTTAAGAAATGTCGACATTTTCTACAAGAATAGGTGGAAATTTACGCTACCGAAAAGATTTTTGTTCAACGTGATTTGAAGCTAGTAGGTACGTATTGGATGTAACGATGAAAGTACGTGAGTGCGAGTTGAATTGAAACTGAACGAGATAATTTCAAAAGGTTCAAGAAAAAGTTCAGATTGCATTAATAGTTAATTTGTAGTCAAGATGTAGGTATCTAAGGAGGTTTAGTAATTCGTTTCAATCAAAGTCACAATTTTCTCTCAGGTTATATTTCGAGCTATCCTAAGATATGTTAGTGTTCCTATCTTCCCATTTGCATTTTTGGCTGTCATTTATAGAACTATTCCGACTGAATTGAATGAGACCACTCGAATCGCTGTACGCTCATGCGTTAGCTCTTTCTTAGGGCTAAAACTTTGACAGGAAAATCTATCAGCAACACTGGAGCAAATCAAAACTCGTGGAACTCAGTAAAAATCAGCGCCGGGACCCTCCGGAAATTTTACATTTTTTCGTAAATGTTAATAAACAAAACCTATTATGACCAATTCATTTTTCCACCATGTAGGAGGGTTGCCTGGACTGTGAAGGTATGTATTTGAAACTATGTTTGTTTATTGCACACAAATCCTCTATTACAATTAATTCACGTATTTCAGAAGGTCGATTAGAAAAGAATTCTGCCTCAGAAACCCTCAGCTGATAAGTGGTCCTCCTTATCTTGTAACATTGTTTTCGAGGTATTTCAAAAGCATTTAAGTATTTAAAATTGCAGGACCTTAGGTCGATTAGGATAGAAATTAGCCTCTGAGGTCCCTCAGTTGATCGGTTCTGCTCCATACCTTAGTATTCAACCTGACCCAGAAACGCTCCTTTTCAAATTTCATCACCATAGGATGATGATTAAGAAAGAAATTAGCTTCAGCTGCACCTCAGCTGATCAGTACTCATCCGTACCTCGAAGTTGTTATCTAGGTATCACAAAAGAGCTCCATCTTAAATTCGGGCGCCGTAGTTGGTTAGGGAAAAATTAGCTTAAGAGGTTTATCAAAAATAATAAACCGAAAGTAGCTGCAGACCCCACTCACTGATTAGGGTGTTTTCTCAACTTGTTGTTGTAGATTATGTGCTCTATATGACACCCAAAAAACCCACGTTCCAAATTTCAGCATCTCAAGTTTGATAGTCAATAAATTACACAGCTCATTCTGCTGATTTGAATGATTCCCCAGGTTGTATTTATACCGTAACACACCCTGAGAAGCCCCGTACCAAAGTTTACCAACTCAAATTTGATAGAAACTAAAATAGGTAAAGAGCTCACACTGCTCATTAGAATAAACGGTTCCTTTATTTGTAAATGCACTTTACTACACCCAGAGAATCCGCGTTTCAAATTTCAGCCAAAAATAAAGAAATAAAACTAGTGGGGGACATTCTAGGGCTTAATCCGCATGTCCACATAATCTAAACCATGGAGCAGAAAATCTAAACTAGAAAATCGTCTGATTCGTTAGATAAGTGGGAATGCGCTATCATTCGAAAGATTTGGGAATAAACCATTTAAGTGCACGGAGTCGGTTTTGATCCATTTCCTTTACGAATTCTGTCAAAACTGACAAACAATCGAGTAGAAGCAATGTGTAATCCATTTCTTAATAGCTTACGAGAAAATACCTTTATAACAAATGGGTGGACCGAACAAGTGCTACGTGATCTATAAAAAGTAAATTGACACCTTTCCTTGTTTGGACCGTCGCGACGCGACGCAGGTGATTGCTTTGTGAGAACAGGGCGGTGCGGCGCACTGCGTGAGTTACATAAATCGTTAGGCCGAGTCTATATCTAATGACTGGTTATGTTGACAAGCGCGGGTTTTCAGAGTTGGGTAAAAATGAGGTATTTCGAATATAATCAGAGAGGTGGAATTATTATGCAAAGGTTACTAAAGTAGTTTCAACAAAAATAGGACAGGGAAGATACTAAGTTGAACTTTACTGTAGATTCTGGTTTTATAAAACGCACAACTATAAATACCCGATAAAATAAAACTTTTTCTTCTGCCAATAGAGAGTAATACTTTGAACATATACAGGGTGTCCCCAAAAACGTCCCCTACCCTGCTAAAATCGTTAACAATGGGTAAAAAAAAATATATATATAATATATATATATATATATATATATATATATTTTTTTTTTCAATCAATGTTTTTCTGCAAGGAACTCAAAATTTAAAAAAACCGCATTGCGCAATAGGAACACCCGCAGATTTGAATTTTACGTAACATTTCATGAAGAAATGACCCATTACTAGATTTTTTAAGTGCGCGCACACGGGCGCAAATCCGCTCTAATAGTGGGGAAAAAAAAGAAAAACTGAGTTTTGAAGGCATTTAATTGCCACCTGCAATGCATGTTTTTAGGGTATTTACCTCGTAATAATGTTCATTTATTGATATTTGCATCACCAACTTCGGAAAACACCGATAAATTGACCAGAATTGCACTTTTCTTACACATTTCATAAAAGCACAAAGCGTACTAAAATGTATTTTTTTCGGTGTTTTCCAGAATTGGTGTTGCAAATATCAATAAATGAACATTATTATGAGGTTCAGCGCGAAAAAATACTCGAAAATCGTGTATAACATGTGGCAATTGAATTTCTTCAAAACTCCGTTTTTCACAATTTTTGCACTTATAGAGCGGAATTGCGCACTTTTAGAGCGGAATTGTATCCGTTTGCGCGCTCTGAAAAAATCGAGCGATTGGTCATTCCTTCATGAAATTTCACGTAGAAATCAAATAGGCAATAAAAAATGGGAGTTCCCATTTAAAATAACATAGTTGACAAAAATAACAACGTTTGCGAAAGTGAGCAATGCGCAGTTTATCATTTTTGAGATCATTACAAAAGACCCGTTATTAACGATTTAGCTAAAGGGGGGGGGGGGGATTTTGGGGACACTCTGTATATTCACCCAATGCCCTCATGGCTAGAGGACATGATGAGTGTATGATGATTTCTTGCGGGTAACTTGAGGCGTCGGGTTCATCCATACTATTTATGTACTATTTCCACCTGTCAACAGTAAAATAGGAATAAATTATAGGTAGACCACATTTATGATCGGAGCCTATAAACACAATTATCCTGAAGCTTTGCTAAAATAGGTGCTAGATATCTTGTTTTTCGCGACATTAATTTAGCGTTAACTACTTCCTTATTTAACATGGAGGTTAAAAAACTTGGGGAGAAAAAACCTGCTTCCTTTAATTTCTATCAATATTTTAATCCTGCAATTTTGAAATTATAAGGCTTTATAAATGCGTTGATATTTTCGGACAATTAAAAAGTAAGTGGCTCTTGAGTATCTATAGTTCACGCGGGTACATTATGACGTGTATCTGTTATATAGGCCCTGTGAGGGTGGTCCAATTAAAAGTCGTGCATCTAAACGAATCGTAATAAGCTGAACATGGCTGTAAAATGCATCACCAATGCAATTCAGAAGTTCCTAAGATGTGTGATTCAAAATTTAAGCTTCATAGGTTGAACAGGAAATAAATTAGTTTCAGCCACCAACCAACCAGGGAATTATGGCACCATGTCATTGTACTCGAAACTCAGCAGCACCTAGAGGCTTCAACAATTCAGCTCTGAAAATTGAATTGGTAGAGAGAACTGTTTGACTAGTAATGCTAGAGCCACGTTCCCGCGACCACCATCTCAACTGGCCTTCCCCCAGCCAGCCCATTTTATACCCAGCCTGCCACTCATCACATTTGTTAGCAAGATGATGGGTGGGAGGGGGGGGGGAGGGGGGAGATTCTATGGATCGTTGGAAATCCAAATCGTCGAGAATGGGGATTCAACAGGGGGGAAAACTATGGAGAAACTAGTTACCGGACCAAAGGCGTGGTTACAAATGGATGTCAGAAACGGAATCGAGACCCCACCGCTGCCACGAATTTAGTAGGTTGACAAAAGGAATGAACTAGATGCTAAGTTGGGGTCGTTGTTGAAAGAATCTACACAAAAGGAAATGGGGAAAATCTCCAGCTCCAAAAAACCTTATGAATAACATCATGTTTGCTTACCTGAATCCCTGAAGAAACAGCAAACGTCAGGACACCACCACTTTGAAAACGAACTGAACAAAATAATTCCAACTCAGAGGTTATACTAAGTATTTCCACATGGGGTAGTGGTAGTATATTTGGCCGGGAAAAGGATACACGATCGGTAAAAGTGCCGTATCCTATCAATTTATTAAGGAGAAACTAACCAACTACTGGGCTACCACGGTTCCAGATTAGGAACAAATTTCCAACTATTGGGCCGAGGTATGTTTGAGCTTTGATAATAATTATTTAAAAAATCCACACTGATCCAATCTAAAAAACATTTATTTTATCTTGTTCTCAAGAACTATGAGAAGGTAAGAAAAAAAGTGATAAGATTTGATCAAAAGCTGATTTGATTACGAGAATATGAGTAGGAACGTCACCTTAAGTGTTCTACTATTGGGCCCGTAACCCTATTCGATTGGCTTCGTAACCTATAAAATTAGGATAGGCGTAGTGGCCGTAGACCGGAAAAATGAGGATTTAGTGATGTTCCTTCCTTTCGCACACCCTCGGGAAACGGATGGAGTCCTGAGCCGACAGCTCTGACGTACCTTCACTATCAGAAACATAACATCTCAGTTTGAAACAATTGCCAGGCCCTTTCACTGGGGGCTGATGTCATACCGATACCGCGTTGAGGAACGAGAGAAATCCGTTTCTCTCCTAAGAACTTACAGGATTTTACTGCGTCTACCACTACAATAGAGAACCGAACTATGAGAAAATCAGTGATTGCTTTCTCACATTTTTGGCTGTTATTGAAGCGGTACAATGAGGTAGAGGGATGAAGTGACTGAACTAATCAAGAGGATGTATATTTAAAGCAATTTTCATTTTCACTACATTGGGATTAAGAGATGAGCGAATACAAATATTCATAACGTAGGAAAATAAAAATTTGTTTAAGCGCCATGAATACACTCAATATTCAAAACATAAATTACGAAAAATTCTAGGAAAAATAAAAGGCAAGAAGTACGTGAATATTTCTTTCTTTAGTATTAGATAGCATTTCAGCTCGGATCATTGGGCTATCCTGATATCGTATCCATGAAAATTTTGCAAAAATTTGGTGAAGTTTAGATGCGAAATGCTTATAGCCAGGACTCCCCACCTTAGCGCTCGAGTGCGAGATAATTCAAATATATTGAATTTAAATATATATTTAAATACTACGAGACAACATCTAATAGGACTTAAATCTAGGGACAACATATCATCAAAATCAAATTACATTTGAGGGCCGTATATGCATGAGGCATAAACCTTATTTTCGCGCATGCGCAGAAGCTACCCCTTATCAGGACGTAAAAAACTAGGTAGTTATTCAGGTCCGAGCTAACCTACCTATTCTCTGGAGATTGCAGGTGGCGCTATTCATGATTGACGAATGAAATACTTTTACTAGGCTAGCATTTGTCACCGTGCGTTTTTGTGTATTCCGCACAACGGGCTGCAATTTCGGAGAAATAAATTTGAAATTTCGTAGGTAGGATCTTTAAATATCCGGAATAAGCTCGGAGAAAAGCCTCGCTTCTTGAAACGTAAACCAAAAAATTTTCAGGGGGTGTTGACATTTTTTTTTTTTTTTTTTTTGGACGATTCCAGAGGTTCATTATTGAAAATAATAAACCGAAATGGTTTAACGTAGTTAAATTTATATTTATCAGAACGTTACATTAAAACACATTAAATTATTATTGCATTTTATTATTATTATATGTTTATCAACTATAAAATAGATCATTCAAAAATGTGTGCTCAAAATCGTGCTAAACATGTGCTTAAATGGTATTAAATTTGTTGAAAAATTGACAAAAACAGCAACTTCAAAAATTGGTCGTTTAAAATCCTACAATTCGTTAGTAGGACCAAATGTTATTTAGAAACATTTTTTTTAGTCGTAAATTTGATGGCTAATAATTTTTGTACACACACAGTTCTTAAATTTCTATGCAAAATCGTGCATAAAATTACTGAAATTCACTCTCATGGTCATGCTGCACGATTGAAAATCTGATTTGTTTCTATGGAGCGATAAAAAAGTAAGGAAATAAAAGGTGAACTGCAAATATGATTCATGTCTTCATTTTATTGTTTAAAAAAGTAGAGGAAACACGCTAGGGCTGTGATGAAATAGTGGCAGTAAGGATTGGAAATAAAAATGAAAAACATGATTTCACAACTTGCGTGAGTCGGTGTTTAGAATTTCACATCCACTCACCTTTGAGAACGCTGCAAATGGCGCAGAAAATTCGAGTTGGGGCCGAAGATAATAATGGAGGCTCTAAGGATGAACCAGGAAAAATTTCGGTCACGGAATATGCATTTACTGTAATCAATCAAAAAAGTAAAGGCTCCTACCATCTCGTCCAGTGTGTCTATATGTATACTGCTTCGTTACCTCCCGAGAAAGTTCAGCTACATCAATCAAGTCGAGTCGTGGACTTTTACAATTCCTTTTACTTTATTTATGTTCCCTTAAAGATGTATGAGGCGAGGGTGGAAGGTAGTCAGCTTCTTTAACAAATAAAGTTTTTTATTTTTTAATCATCGTAATTTGTAATAGTTTCGCAGTCGAAAGGCATTATAAGGTTAACAGGGCTCACAGAGTTTCAAATCGCCAATCTAGTTGTTCAATAAGGAAAAAATAGATTGAACATTTGATAAGGAACTGTTTCTCGAGACAGGATATGAGTTCAATCATACTGATTGAAAGGAGTACGCGATTGAGTAGTTCACAGAAAGCCCAGAAGCGAAATAGGACATGGACAGTTTGAACCTGCAAGCGTTCCTTACATTTTCTCATTCTTTCCATGTGGTTCTAGTTGTTACGGTTTTCCTTGTCCGCTTTTGGTTTATTATTTTCAATAATGAACCTTTATAAACGACCACGAAAAAAAAAAAAAAAAAAAAAGTTTAACCCCCCCCCCCTCAAAATTTATTGGTTTACGTTTCAAGATGCGTGGAATCCAAAAATCGAATTAAAAAAAAAAAAAATTAAAAAAAATCCGTCTATCCAAAAAGTATTGGACTAAACTTTAAGGAATTCGGTTTAAAAATCATTTATCGGCCCGGGAGGTGCCAGTAACACACGATCGCGTTCGATCAACACTAAAGGGTAGTAGTACCTAATGATCTTGAAATCTTTCTGTGTAACAGTAATGATTTTTTGAGTTTCATTCATAGGTATCTGCCCAAAAAATCGAACGATACCACCCCGGTCGCTTTGCGTTTATTCGTTTACTTTCCTGAGGGCTAAAACATTTTCGGAAGAAGCCTACTACATTCCACCCTTATCTCATACATCTTAAGTAGGAATAGCTACCAACACGAATAGATGTATGTTCACTTTATTTATAGAGAGACTTAAATGTCCTCATCATATTGCGTTGAACCGTGGATGGGCTGAATTCATGGATTGCTAAATTTGAAAGTAATAAGGTTTAAATCAAGTGCGATAGAGGTCTATAGACGAAAAAAGTTCTATATGATTCAAGTAGTGTTTGCAATTTCAATTTGATTTATTTGATCAATAAAAAAAAAAAAAGATTCTGATCAAAGAGATACGGCTAATAGGGGATACGGTTGATATACCTTCATTGTGATCAACGATATTTGAAATAATTATGTACCGCAATTACATATTTATCCTTAAGCTCATTAGATAATGTCCTAGATATCGGCTGGTTATGAAACGATAAGGCAAAAAAAAGGGAATACAGTCAAATCTCAATTTGTTCTCACGTCTGACACGAAGTAAGTGTCACAAGTCCAATTCTGTATTTCCTATTGGAACTCAAAGAGCCGGTCGCGAGCGCGTTTTCTCCGTGAGCATGCTCCTCTTACAAATCAGGCTCGCTAATATTCAGCTCCTGTCTGCTGAAGGTGCAACCAGTGACGTGATTTCCAGTTGTCAGGTTGGCATTTGAGGTGGAGAAACCAGGAAACCTTAACGGACAATGACCAAGAGACCGTGTCCTCTGTGCCACAAATTTATGCATTTTCGAAATCTTCGGTTATGAAACGAAATAACGATTACATGTATATATGATCACACTTTTCCCATAGTTCTATTTGTGCACTGTGGTGTTTAGTAAGGTATTGTGAACAGAAATGGCTAAATATAAACATTAGAAGTATTAATGTGTGCTATACAAATTTATAGTCCCTGCAAAGCTAGGTCATATTATAGGCAAGCCCTTCGTCAATAAAGGGCCGACCTATAATTGATCCAGAGGGGTGGGGAAAAACGCAAGCATGAGAGCAAAATGCTGTAAATTATTGCAAAAAGGTTTATTATTTCTCTATTAGATAACCCTTCTAAGCATATCACTGGTATATAATTATTAAACCCAGTATATAGTGCAATAGTAAAATAGCTTCCCTCAGCCGATCAGTTCGCATCCCTACATTGTAACTAAATTTTACGTGTTTCAAAGACACTTTATTTCAAATCTCAGAGCTGGAGGTCGATCAGTTAAGAAATTGGCCTCTTTCGGAATCCACGTACAATTTCATAACAATGATCCAGTTTGCGCAAAATGGGAAATGAGAAAATTTTGAATTTTTCAAGCTATACAATTGCCAACATGATTTGGGAGTATATTTTCTTGCTGAATCAACATGTGCAATCAGTAATTTTGGTTCATTGATATTTGCAAAAAAAAAAAATAAAAAAAAAAAAAAAAAAAAAAAAAAAATTGAAGTTTGCTTTGAGCCATTGAAGAAAAAATGAAGTGTGGTTTTGGTAGTGAATTAATTTGGTCTGAAAAAATACCTTCAAATAGTGTATCATATTATGTTGGAATATTTTACCTCAAAAAACTTAAAATTCTTCAATTTGGGTGCATTTTGAGCGAAAATGCGCGCGTTCCTGTGTGCATTTATAATGAAATTTCACTCGTTTCTGCGTACCCAAAATCAAGTGGTAGGTGATTTTCCTGTGACATTCCAGGTACATTTCTTCAATAAATATTAGGTTCCTATCAGAAAAAACAAATTTAGTGTTGGTTGTGGTATTTTAAAAAAGATGGAAGAGTCAATTTAGAAGTAATTATAAAACTACCCGTAATGTTGGTTTTTGGCGATAAATGCATTATTTCTTAGAACAATTGAGGTGGGATATGTCAATAAGCCACGGTGTATAGATCCGTGATCTGCACTGAGGGGATATAGAATTAAGAAATGATAAACCTTAGTTAAATAATTCGCACGTTTTCACTATATTAAATACGGTATCATTCTGACCCATGAGCGTGCCTTTAGAATTCCTATTCTATAGAATGAATATTCATTCAACTTCTTGCGTATCGGCCAAGAAACCTAACTGTGGTGGGAGTACGTGATACGCATTATTTTCGAGTCCTGGGCCCCGTTTTCCAGAGAAATGCAATGACTTCCTCTTCAGTACGTGCTCTTCCATTGTGAACGTCTTGGCCACTGTCCTAAGACCTACTGTTAAGGATCTTGATCGAAGCCTGGCCGTCCATGAGAACCTTTCCCATTACAGTTAGTTATAATGTGACCGATGCTACGTTTTTATGACGCTTGTCGACGGGCGAATACGCATATGCATAATAAGAATCAAACAGTTCTATAAAAAATAATTAGCTTTCCAATTAAGGTGCTTTCATTTCTAGATCTCTATTAAAGATAGTGGATTATCATTAGTCAGATTGGATGGCGTGACTGCAGTTGATTTATTTTTGTCTTCTACTAGATATTAACAACAATGGGAAACATAGTATATAATATCCATTACATTTTGAATGAAGCAACTTGGAAAAATCAGAATTTGGCTTAATATTTTTAATAATGAAATTTATTTGACCTAGACAATTTTTTGTCAACCCCTCTCCATCAAAACCAGAGATGTGCTGTTCTAGCACGAACTGTACCGTGGAACGTGACCCCGCTTCAAACGGTTACAAATTCTTCTCGATACCAGTTTCACATAGAACGACCAAGCTCTCTCCGATTCTTCTGTCCGCTGTCTCCGTTGGGAACTGAAATCAGTTGTTAGAACTGGAAATGTCATTAGATAAAACACCAGTTTTGTACGAATGCCTATAAATACAATCTTATTTATCAATTACTGAAAAATCTTGAATCTTCCGGAAATTGTGACTTCTATTGGAATGGAATCGTCCACATTGGAGAGGAATACAAACTTATTCATAGCACTTTTTACCGCTTAATTGCAGCAAAAGGACAATTTAGAGTCAATCAATATAATTTCTTGGGAATTTTGTATTTTTTGGTTTTAAAGAATGTAATCATGGAAAATACGGTATTTTTCATCTAGTGGTTTCAATTTGTATTACCGTGACTGTAGTCGGCCATGGTGCTCGAGACCACCTTGAATTTTCTGGAACGGTGTAACGGCTACGTGCAATTGTAGAACGTAATCACTCGGTAACTGTTCCGAATTTTTGTGTAACGTAAAACCTCTACTCAAAACTCTTTGGTTCACGTTTTTAAATGTACAATCCTAGGTTCCAAAACCGTAAATCCATTCGACCGCTGCAGCTGCTGGTCGTCAGAAGCCATTCTATAAAACAACTGAAGTTTTTGAAATTTTAATAATAAATAATAATAAATCACAAATACGCTGATGATGGTGCTGAAGTTAGGGCAATACTTTCTTCAACTCCTAGTTGTAAAATAATCGTTTGTAATTTATAATCTGTAAAGATTTGTCATTTGCTCTTTCAAAGACATCTTTGATAGACAAAATAAAATATAAACAGATTCCATGAGATAAAATATAAAAGTGTCCTGAAAGTCATGATGATCAAAGTAACCAATGTAGATATTAAATCAAAACTCCCTTTTCAGAAATTTAAGATTTCCAACGAGCTGAGAGGTGCATAAAAACTTGCCACTGAATCCAAATTTCCGACAATATTTTTTTTTGTCAAGCAACACCGAGGCTTGAAGACAGAGCTCCTCTGTCTCTTCTTATAGCAGATTACAGTCCCCCCCCCCCCCCCCCCCCCCCAACAAAATATTATATATTTAAAAAAAATCGAAGTCGTGCTCTCACGAAACTGGTACTCATCCTAGGGGGTTTCGAGTAGTGGAAAAATCGCAAAAAATCAATTATTACTCAACCAGAGCAGCTGGTAGTAATAGTAGTAATAACTGATAGTCCAAGTAATAGCACCATTTTTTTCAGGTCGTCAAGTGGTGTAAATTGTACAAAAACTATCAACAAAACTGTAACAAAATCGTCAAAATCTGTGAAAATTCACGTTTTCTGGCAGTTTTCAGGCAAACGACATGTTAAGAAGGCATTTCAGACCCATCAAATGTCGTATATAGGCGTGTTAAGCGTTAAGTTTCCTACAAGAATCTCTCAATTGAACATAAATTATCCTGGAAAAATGCAGGTGCCGTATCTCAAAAACTAGACGTCCGTGGAAAAGGGCGTCGGATACGGATTCAGCACCCTCGCAAACCCCCAGGACCAGCACCAGTTTCGTGAGGGCACGGCTTAGATCTTTTTTTCGTTGGGCGGTGTTACCCGGCCGTTGCTCGGATCGAGGTCCGTAGATAACTGGGTACCCACATGTAAATTACTCGTAGCATGATCTCAGTGCTTACTTTACTGACTCGTGGTTACCTTCATAATATATAATATTATAATCGCTCTCTTCACATGAACAGTGTGGTGCTATATCGTTAATTACAAGTGTGAAGCAGTGCATCGATTGAGAGAAAGTAAAAAACTTTCCTAATTACGGCGTTGTTTACTCGAATGACACTGTTAGGCATTTCTTTGGATGTTATGGGAAATTTATAGGATTAAAATACGGCTAAAAACTACTTCAAGGCTTGCTGATTTTTTGAAATCTTGGCATTATTGTGAGAAACATTGAATTTTACTCAACTACTCACAATAAATAAATCTCACTTGGTTGCTTCTTCGATGATCCTTAATTAGTTCATTCATATTTCCATTGAGTGGCTATCTGCAACTTCATTGACTGCAATGCTAAAACTGTTACTATCTACATCATAAAATATTCCAAAGCGAGTCTGGATACTTTAAGTGAAAGGTCAATATTCATAAGGATTATGTCATTCGTATCTTGAATGACTCTTGACTGACCTAGATTGCTCTTGGTCTTTTGACATTAGTAACTGGCAGTTCCAATGCGTTTGTAGGAGGGCGAGCGCATTCCTAAGGTGACAACAGCGATGGGCTCAGGCGTTGGCCTTTTCACGTTTTAAACTTCCATTGTCCAAAAGGACAATTCCAACAATTAGTAACAGCTTAGGAGGAGGTATTAATTCGTAACGGCTGAAAAGGCCGTTCAGGTATAGTCGCTGTGAACAATTGAGCTCAACTGAGACAACAGATTAAGGAGCATGTTGATTAAACTCATGCAATCTCATGGTCCTTGCTGTCAATGCCAAACTTTCGGTGCTTAATGTTGACCAAACTTGTAAAGTTTACTGTAGATATACTCGTATGCTTCAGAGTCCAACTAGGTAATGGAAATAAAATAAAATTCCTACGAAATGGAAAATTTTCCTCACATAGGTCGCCTTAGACCGTCCTGAACAATTTAGGTTCCGTGGTATATGCACACTGATCCTATCATCACCTATCACATCCTATCATCTATTACACTCCTATTCGGATAAAAACTTGGAGATAAAGCGGGCAAAGCCCTAGATGGTCGTCTATGAATTTTATCGTTGTCATAATATGAAATGGTAGTCTCTAAGCATGTGCAAACATGACATTCTTGAAACAAGCATAACTTCTACAGATTTCATCTAATTTTAACTTTTAGGGATTTTGCTCCCTTATAATATACATTTCCTATAAATTTCATCGCGGCCGGATCAACACTCTTAATGTGTGCGTGCGAAAACGTTGAATGGTTGTACAAATCATAACATCCACAACTTTCATTGGATTTAGACGATACTCTCAGTATTGTACGTGGTGGAGTTAGATAGTCTCAAAGGCTTAATTGTTCTTGGACTAACGGCCAACGCTGCGTATACATAAACGCACAATTCTGTAAAACTTATCTACTTAATTTCTGCAGTTTTCATCCGGTTTCCAATAACTTTTCAAGAATTGTGTAGGTTGTGGTCAAAATATTCTTCTAAAAATCTCATTGAATTCTAGAGTCAGTACGTCCAAACGAACTTAATTTCATTGCATGTGTCTACGAATTCCGTTGTGTTTCATGCGCAAATGTGAAACTGCTGAAACAACCATCACTACTACAGTTTGCATAATATTAATTTGATGCAATTCTTAGAGGTTACGGAAAGACTGCGCAACGTAGTAAAAACCGAATCTGAATTCGTAATGTAGATTCACAATAACTTCCCTTCGCATATTGCCATCTCGCAGTTGCGGTCGTTAAAGTTCCAAAGGATTAAGGACCAGATTTCTCACTTGAAAATAAAACTTATCACGGCAGTTTTTAGACGGCCGTCACCCTCATCAGCCTCGCATAATAAGATCTCTGCTTGGAAGTAGGTTCTAGTTCAATGTGCAACAATTGAGCTATTTGATCGTTGCAACACTGCTTCCACGGCACTGGGTTCTTGGCTGAAATGTCACCACATCTGAAAAACGTCGGCACGTTGCAGGTTTGTTCACATTTGCCACAAAGCTGTAAATTATTGCGCAACATTTTATTATTTTAGTATTAGGTAGCACAGATCTACCTTCATCTAAGGTAGAAGGTAAAAGCTTCATGGAATCCCGAGTTTGTTGGAAAAAAAAGTTCCAGTCATGCCGCATGAACGTATGAGCAAATTTTCGTAATTTATCGGACGATATTATCTTATATTGTTTTGGAAATTAAGGACTTCGAGAGAAAAGAAATTTTTAACTACCAATGTTATGGCAAAAAACTATTTTTAAATAATATTTTGCGATTCAAAAAGAGATTTTGGAATTTTAACTTTTATTGGAGTTAAATTTCCGCCGAATTTAGTGAGTTTTAGTTCAGTAGTTAGAAGTAGAATAGCAACTGACAGCGGCAAGAGGATTTTGTGTTTATCCGGCTTAGGGATTCAGAAACCCTAAACCAATAATTTTTTAGAGGCGGTTAAAACTAATAAATTGGTAAACATTTCATGTTTCAGCTTTGCAGGTTAAAAAGGAAAGGAATTCGCCTCAGAGCTCCCTCAACTGATAAGAGCGTTAAGGCATCTTGCTATTGTAAGCTCCATATTAGCTTTGAAGAGAGCACAGAGCGATTGGAGACGGAGTTTCCGAGGAGAAAACCAGCTGTTGCGATTGTCGGACGGCTAAGAAAATTTCTTTGTATAGCCTGCTCATGACCATTATTAGTAAACAATAACAAAAATCAAGACCAGGACGGAAAATAAATTCTCAGAAAAGTACATGTTCACAAACTGTAGCAGCTGTATTAGGTTTGTTTATCAATCGTTACTAATCTCAAAGTTTCCAAGTGTTTCTATTCGCTGGAACACAATAGCAATCTTAGTAGAACTGTATTTCTCAGTTTGAGAGATATTGGGTCTCCGAATTGAGCGATAATATTGTCCATGTATGTATGAATTACAACGTCCTGGTTATTGGGAGCCAATGGTGGCGAGAGCTGTGTGTACATCGAGTTCGCTCCTGCCTTTCACGAACTCGGTGGGTATTAGGCATTCCACTTAGGAACTGAAGCATAACATTCACAGAGCGCCTCCCAGACTACAGTATAGCACACGATAATATGCCCTCGTGTGAAAAAAATACCCAACCAAGCGGGTATTACGCCTTTCCACGGACTTATCATTATGGATCAACAGTTTATCAACCAATCTCACCCTCGAAAATAGTATTATGACTTGACTCCGTATCAACTATTGTTGCTCATACGAAATCCTGCATTATGCAGTACATTCGCAAATTCCGACACTCTAAGCTTTTTTCCGCAGTTCCTATTCTTTTTCTAAATTGGTAGACCAAACTTTATGACTTTTGGCTCAGAAATCCCTAAGGTATTGGCTAGCAGGGCAGTTCTAAAATATGTGTTGAAATCTGAAAATGTTGTCCATCAACACTTTCGCGGGAATACACTGTAGTATGCAGACGGTTAACTATCCAGAAAAATAATACCTTTTTTCTTTTTTAAAGAAAATTTTAATCACAATTTGATAAACGAGGGTTAAGGTTTGGTCTTGTTGGAGTTATTACTAATGCTATTTGTAATAACTCACAGCTTTAGATATAGAAAATCAGGGTGTATTCAATATGTGCGCAAAATTTCCTTGGTGAATAATTAATCAAATCTTAACGATAAAAACGTATTGGGAATGTACTGGATGATCCTTTTACCTAATCATATTTCATAGATTTTTGGGAATGTACGAGCAGGTTAGCACATTGCTAGCAACGTGTGATTTTCATGGAATGAGAGAAATGAATAATGAGCTATATATTGTGCTCTCCTTGTCAAGTTTCAATAACCAACTCATATCGAGTTTCGAAAGTCAAGCTCGTTATGCAAATCAAATTCTTCTATGGTGACTCCATTGTAATATCAGATAACAAGAAGGTAGACAACACCGTAAGAAGGTATTAGATGGTAGGTATTCTAATTGCACAACATGTCTGAATAACCTTGTAATTTCTACACTGAAGATGTACATAGGAATCCTGTAATGTAGAGATCCTAGGTGAATAATGTATGGATAAACACATAGATATATTGGATAAAATCATAATTCACACAACTTTTCTGCTTGTGCAGTTCTTTCTTCACCAATAACTGCCAGTTACGGAGCTAATGACGATGCACATTTCAAATAATGGTAAATTACAAATTTGGGAAAAAATTAATGGATAAATGGATTGAGTTCAAGGTTGTTTATGCACACATATGCACAGAAGCAGACTTTCAAGATTTGATTCAAGATGATCTAAAAAGGATCTCAATGTGGGTACCACTCTCTCTCTCTCTCTCTCTCTCTCTCTCTCTCTCTCTCTCTCTCTCTCTCTCTCTCTCTCTCTCTCATTGTCAGTATAACCAACCCCGGTCGTTAACAAAGCAAATCAATCTCTCTCTCTCGCTCCCTCTTTCTCACTATTATTGACAAAACTAAAGCAAAGTATTAATATGGCAAAGTTTCTAATAAAAAAAAAAAAAAAAAAAAAAAAAAAAAATTCAATGATTTGGCTTTTACTCAGACTTTATTAGCGGACGATATATTTTTTTAGGATGTTTGTCAAACGTCCTCTATATCATAAGGCAAATAGCTTCTCAAGAGTGGCTACTCAGCTATTTACTGCCTGCTCCATAGTTCCATACAACGTTTAATCGCAGATGATATGCTCGAGTATTCGGCTTGTCTTTCCGACGTTTGAAACCTTTTGAATGGTAAAACGTTTTCGTAAACATTTATAACCGTGAAGTAAATTCTGATACACTAAACCACGGAATAGTAGGTATGAATTTGATTTTGGATTTTTTGCTGGTTGATAGGGAAATCATAATACATTTAAAAGGTGGAGCGAATATAAATATTCATCCAGTTAAAAAAGTGTGTCTATTTACAGCTCGGAAACTTTCTCTGGAAATTGGGAAGGGAAACGTGAATTGCTAAGTAGGTAGGTACTTTATAAGTATTACTTGAACTTTGGTGACTTGATACAATTCCTCCTGTTAGTTTAACCATATTTCGGAGGCTGAATAAATGAATAAAAAATTGATTCCGCTCTACTTGAGTCACGACACCCTCGTGAACATCATGCGTGCGGAATGCGTTGGTATGAGCCAAGCGCCAACCTTCCTTACTAATCTGGAGTAACATTACATAAAACTGTCGATCACGAGGTTGCAACCCAAGTTCAATCTCTTGTTTTCGTTTTGCGCAACTTGGCCGCGTATTTGCCTTGCGAGCAGTCTCTGCTCGTCCGACCGCAACTATCTGACGCCTCATCATCTTGTAACACCTTGTAGGCCGTAATTATGGGCGTTTGCCCTTTACGGCGCCCACCAGGTCTGTAACTGTATTACAGAATCTTGATGTGTTTTACAATATGGAGCGGATCTCGCAATAAATGTTAAGGGTAGAATCCCCAATGCGCCGTGGGGATTTTACTTCGGATTTTAGAATTCAATCTGATGATCAATTGAAGTTTACAGACCAGTTAAATTCGGTAAGCAGGAAAGCGTTGAGAGCTCTCTGCGAAATGTCAAAGGACTCACGGCGTTATAATCACTCGTCAGACCCATATTGGAATATAGTGTGATTGTGTGGTCTCCACATTATACGGTGCACATACCCAGGATTGAGTCCATTCAATATATATACATAGGCTTCAAATGCATATAAGTATGTATAAATGTATGTATGTATTAACCTACAAACATAAAATACCTTAAGTGAATGTGTATTACCATGAGTACCAAAAGTGAATGGATTACCACATTATAAGTGGTTCGGAATCTCGGAATCACTTGACAACCAAAGGCGAGTATCCGACATCATATGAGGCCTTGTTCAATACCCATTTGCTGCTACGAACCATTTAATAAACGATCCCATACTTGGAATGGAGAAATTTTGTAATGTGCCGGACAATGTTCATAATTCCTAAAAAGTTTTTCTGTAAATGCATCATCACCTAAAAATTAGTGTTACCTGTTTAGCCGTCCTACTTATAGTCCTTTTTAACATTCTAACAATATGTTTATTGCGAATTGTATCAATTTCTTTTCATTTTATGATAATACTTCATTGATTTATTTTTGATCTGCATGTCAACTCACTTAAATAATATTGCATATTATTTGAACATAGGGCTACGCTTTCATTTTTCCAAATAATTAAATAAAACATTGACAACACATCTAAACCGCATTTATAAGGATTCGTACATACAACCAAACAAGCGTCATGATATTCATTAAAAATCTTGGAAAGTGTACGTTCCTGAGGAAAATACAACTTTCATGGCAACCAAGTGACAACCAAAGAAGGTCCATAATTTCATTAAATAAGAAGGTAATACGGTTTTTGACTACAGCGTTTTCTCTACTGTTACCGTTTCATCTCCGGAGGAGTGTCATTGTCTAGGTAGCTGATAAGCATCTTTCATCAGCGGAGTAACTAGAAGTAAGAGCTCTCATATCTCTGTAGCTAGATGTAAATCTCCGTAGGGAGTGTAAAAACTGATGGAAGAGGTTTTATTTTAAGTGAATTTCATTAAATAAGAAGGTAATACGGTTTTTGACTACAGCGTTTTCTCTACTGTTACCGTTTCATCTCCGGAGGAGTGTCATTGTCTAGGTAGCTGATGCATCCTCATCAGCGGAGTAACTAGAAGTAAGAGCTCTTATATCTCTGTAGCTAGATATAAAAAGGGATAAAAACATGAAGAAGTACCTATTCTGAATGATTCTGCCCTCTCTAACTTTTAACGTGAAAGATCATGGTTAATCATTGGGAGTAATCATTAAGCGAAAGCGAGTGTCTTAAAAGTAGGTTCTGTCAACTCGCTTTTTGACTTAACTAGTTGAAATTTGAGATGAAAATGCTAGATGAGGAGTTTTTATGTGTTAAAATGAGCTTAAATGCAGTTCAAATGAAAAAAATTAAATTTAGATCAAGGAGCGATTAAAAATTCATTATAATTTTATTCTTGCGCGGTTACAGAGAAAATTATAATCCGAAAAGCTAAATTTGTACATTGAATTTTAGGAACTGCGAAGGTTGAATTCAAGTTTGGAATAATAGGTACCTAACTTAGTGCGAGGAATAGGCACACAATTACATCAGCAATCATACAAGTTCTTCAGAAATGGGCTCAATATTTATGCAGACTACCCCTACCAAAATAATTGGATGGGAATTACCCTACAGTATTATTTATGTACTGAGGTATAAATATGTCAAACTACATTAGTGAGTTCAGCTATATTGAAATGTTAATTTGAAGGAGAAAGTTCTTACCTACCTTTTTTCAGAAGTGAATTTTAACGACAATACTGATGTGTAGGAGTAATCTTTGACAGATATATATGCAGGATACATATTTCACGATAAGTTAGTTGCTGAATATTGATAGCAATCTGGCACAAATCGATCCTTGTAGACAGGCGTAGGTAGGTTTGGACGGATTTATACGGAAACGTAGGATTCTTGAATATCTTTACTATGGCTTGACTATCTTTCCATGACCGAGGTCATATTTTACGAGTGGTGTTGAGGATCGGTCCTTGGAGTAAGTGGGGACATTTTACGATCTGCAAAGGAGTAGAGAGCGTAACCGCGACATACCAAGGACTCAGGATGACCCTTCACTGCAACTCTCTGACGACAATCGAACTATCGTTTATCTATCAATCAAGAAGAGTTCGATCATCGCATTGGGCAAACGAGTACCGCAACTTCTCGTGAGGGGCTAATTATTGATATGAAAGGGGTCTTTTTTCTGATGTGTTTTTCAAGGGAACGAGTGGACTCAGGTATGAAACGAGATTCTTGCAAGGCCACCGGGGTTTTGTCACAATCTTGAAATGGATCATGATGTCATAACTTCGGTCCAGTAGTCACCGTAATCAGAGGAGATTGAACGAAATTAGAAATGTACAAACTCCAACTAATCATTCATCAGTATAAAAACTGATGAGACAACCTATACTCCCTCTTTCCTACTTTTCAATGATATCAATAAATTAACTAATCAAGGAGGGAAAGACGAGAAACGTGTACTTATTGTAACATGGACGTATAGAATTAGTTGATGAACAAATAGGAGTCAAAAGGACACTATAGAACATTCATATTACTCTATGCATGCTGAAAAGCATAACAGGACTATAATTCATGTTTGCGCATGCGTAAAACCTGCCATATGCATTCAGTATCTAAGGTATCTATTGGGGGCCAAATAAGAGCTAACCGGTACAATTCCTGACCATTTCGTCAGATTTTGTAAATTTGTTTCGGGGTCTGTACAGGCGAGCGCATATGCAGTGGTTCCTATGACAACGAAATTCACAGAATAGGTACCATTACGAGACCTGTACCCCAAGACCCCTCAAATTTGAAAGAAATCGGTTCGATGATAGATTGTAAGGAATCAATGTTTCGGGAAATTTTTTAGGAATTAACCCGCACAATCCCTAAAAATTTCATCTAAATCCATCCATTAGCCACAAGCTTTTGCATGGACAATAGTTATTACTTAACCTATAGAAATTAAATTTATAGGGCTCCAACCTGAAGCCTATACAAAACTAGACTTTGAGTTGGAACGAAAACTAACGGATAGATCATGAGAAATCGACGTTATTTGAAATTTACGTTCGGCAAGCGCTCTCGCAATTATTCATACTACGCCAAGAACAACATAGGACCTAACCCGCATAATTCCCGAAAATTTCATCAAAATTATAGTAAAACTTAGTATAGTTTAGGTTTGACAAGGCATTGACGCAGACAGTCATCAGATTGGCACGGAATCAAAATTGATCAGAAATGAAATGATTGTAACTAAAACCCAAAAGCCAGTAGAAATTTTGCATTTTGATAGACACTTTTTTTTTTTTTTACTTTTTGCACTCAAACACAAAGTTTTTCGACCTTCGGTGGTGAGGAACTGAGAATGTTTAATATATGTGTTTGCGTAAAAATGGGTAAACAAATCACACAAATTTATCGCTCGACTGGGAATTTTAAATTGGGAATTAGCATAGATATGACTTATTCATTATAAATTGGGCTGTCACTCGATTTGGAGATTTCATCAAGATGCCTATAGTTTTAAAACAATAATCGATGAAGTTTTAGCCGTTCATATAGTGATTCCGATTACTAGGATACTTGGAAGTTAATATATAGAAACGTTGGAATACATGTTTTGTATTACTAGCTTGTTATTATTGTTGTGTAGCTATTCAATTGCCTTTTCATTAGGCTCGAAAAAGAGTGAAGCCCAGTACAGTTCCTTACTGCAGGATTGAATTTTAAATGCTGATGATTACTATATACAACTGAATTCGGATTAAAAGGAGGAGGGGATTCCATTCCCAAAACATAGACGGGATATAATTTATGTTCCCGTTATCAGGATTTAACGGTGTAGCTATTTGAGTGAAGCTATCGAAGTTGTCTGCGGAGAGTGTAACAATGACGCAGCCTTCAACAATGAAGCGAAGCACATCATACAATGAGGAAGTTCCATAACTGATAGTATTGTTGGAGTATTTGGATGCAAGCTCTAATTACTCGGGTATCGACCTAAGTTCAATGGACCCGTCACCTATCAGATATCTTGAAATATTGATCTCTCTTCAGGATAAAAACAATAATAAACATACTGCAACGGGCTCCGACAATTTTGAAACCAAAATTTTCGAAAATTGTTTGCTCCGTTTTTCAACATTCTACACAACAACAAATCCTAGAGTTTAGCGATTTTCCTTATGTATATATAAATACATTTATGTCCTCGCAGACGATAACTCTCTTTAGGATTGAGATGAAAATTCCGTTATTGCTCCAAAAATTAAGCATTTAAATCGAAAGGATGGGTTTGTTGGCCAGTATTTTTTTAGCCCATTAAATTTCAAAAAGTGTGCTAAAAATCACTAAAAATAGCTAATAAGGCCAAAATTTGTTAAATTTCTTTCAAAAAAGATCGCTAAAAAAATTATGCACTAAATGTTCTTGAATTTCATTGATGTTTGCCGAAAAATAAATAAAAAACTACAAAAAAGCTACAAATCCAAAATCTTTGTTGAATCACAGAATATTATTTACAACGAATTTTTTTTCTGAAAATGCTGAAATTAAAATCTGTTCTTCATGATCCAATATGATTGTGAACTGATAAGGGTATCCATGTATTTCACGGTGGGTATTTTTTATTTATTTTAATTATATTTTTATTAATTACTTCTTTAATTTTTAGATTTTATATCAATGAGTTGAAAGTCGTCACCATTCCTCCAACCTCTCACCAACCACTCGCTACCTACAGCATTTTTTTATGGGTTTATTTGGTGATTTTAATGATGAACAAAATTCTGAAACATAAATGAATTTTATTAGTGGATTACAATACCGAGCGAAAATATAACAAGCGGATTGGAAGTTTTGATTTCCTTCAGCAATCTTGTTATTTGACCATTTCCGTTCTCTCTTTCTCCAGACTCTTAGATCATATTTAATTTATTAATTATTCAGCTATGGTATGGAATCGTTGTAGTAAAGGCCATGGTAGTATCAAATAGTTGATTGGGCAATTATTTAGTTATTACCTTGGTAAAGTGATACTCATACCGCAGTTCCAATACGAAAATGGTGAACCTCTGCGTTACCAATTGCATCTTTCTACTATTTATAATTGCATTGTCATGTTCAATGTATTTGTTTTGTTTCATGAAAGACACAAAGGCTTGTATTCCAACAAAGAGGTACTCCCACTAAAATATCATTGGTTATTTTAAGGTTTCCTGGAGTTCCTGATCGGTTGTCACTACCAAAGTGTGAAGTGCTTTGACAAATTTCACTCCGATCTTTAGTTAGTTGTTGATAGAGGTTGCGCAATAACGCCTTCAGTGCATCGCTGCAGGAAATTGATTGAATAGTTTCTCTTCCTGGTCCTCCTTGGTCTGCATCTACTGATCTACTTCAATATGTGGTAGAATATCCTCGCCTGTAACTCTAAGGGTATATGGGTAAGGGTACCAACAACAGCAATCATCATTGCTCGCTATTGTTTAAACACAGCTGATTAGCCGCTCGTTGCCAACCAGCTGTTTGACTGTGCTCATCGATGACTTTCCACCCCAATACGCACTTCGGATAGCGAGGTGACCGGAATACATAGGATATAGTTCGAAATGAGCGAGTTTTTATTGGGACCTGAGGTTTTAGTACATTCGAATAATGGGAGAATTTGCGGCAGACAACTGTAAATTGTTTTCAAATCAAGTAGCTAATTCAGATTTGCTGACAATTTAGGGGACTTTTTATAATGCTTCAAGCTATGAGGCAATTACTTAAACGTTCAGGTGGTTTCGCTCTTAATGATTAATATTCCATGGTGGAGGCTAGTCCTTGTATTTTTTGGATCTCTTTTCGGTGGTATTTTACTTGCTTCGTTGAGCAACGTGCCGCAAAGAAAGTCGGGAAAGAACGTTGAACTAACTACGGGAACCAATCAATTTAGCGAGCATCGACTTATTGAAAAAGTCAATTGCCCATAACCTGATCGAACTCGAGATCACGCACGATCCTCCGTTTACCCTTTCGATCGATAAAATCCAATTATTCTCTGAAACGAATTTAATCTTAATTGTAACCTGGCGTGAAGGGGACCGGAGGTTCACGCCATTGGGAACCACCTGGTGCTGGATATATTTGTTGCAAAAATTGATGGAGTTGCATTTTCCTAGGAACGGCTCCGTTGTACCTACGCAAAAATCATGAGAAAAGATAAATTTTAAAAGGTTATAAAAGTATTAACAAAACATTCTGAGACATGTGCCCTTCGTAGTTTATACGATTTATAGGATGAATTAATGATCACCTACTTACCTAGAACTTCTCAGGACGATTCACGAGAAAGAAATTGGCTCATTGAAATGTGGAGTCATGTGAAGTGAATTTACAGCTTTCCAACGAGTGGCGGACAATTTTGTGGGATGGGAAATCAGGAAGCTATACTCTCCCTAGCACAATTGGTTGTGCGCAAACTATTATTTATAGAAAAGCGTGAAATTCTTTCTGTCGGACAAAAATTTGAAATGATCCCAGAGCTAAACTTAAGATAAATAATGAAATAAACTATAGGTGTTATTATTCTCTATTAGGAAAATTATTCCAAATGCTTGCTTACAAGTCCGCAACACAGCGATACATTTCATGCCTCTATAAAAAGGTTCAGAAATGCAAATTGCCGCCGATATCGCGCAAAACATTGATTCATGGATATGTGTTATATTGGTTGAATATGTTTTTCGATGTGCTATCCCGTGATAAGGTTAGTGAACGTAGTAACTCTCTGTTTCATATACTTGTATACTACTCCAGTTCTAATAAATTTAGTATGGATGTCAAAATCGTAGCAACAAAATATATGAAGCTGTTAATGTAAACATCATTCATTAGTAACCAAGCACGCTTTGTTTACCCGTTGCGTAATGAGTTCTCGCCATGTTCCATTTCATGACAGTTTCCGAGTTGTATGCCAAAGCAAAGACATGAAAATATGTTATTAGCTCATATTTGTTGTTTGAGTCTATGATGCCAACATGTATCAATATACATCATGAAAGCCCCTAGTAACCTTGTGATTATTTATGGTCTTAAATTTTCTCTGTTATTTACGTACCCATCCATATTACGAAATAAAAATGTATCGTTAATCAATACATGAAACTGAACAGAGAATTTGCAGTATGAATTTTTGAAATTCGGCTGAATAGTTCAATAACTTTTATGAATTGTAACTTTTAAAGTATCACAGGGCAACAACTGTTATTAAAAAATGATGCCCACGAAGATCTGCTATATGGTATTTGTCGTTGCTCAACTTATAACTTAAAAAGTGTTTACCGATAAACGATCAAACTTCAACCGGTTACAGTTTGGTAGAAAAATGGCAGGCGGCTCCGTTTTATGTCACGCCACTGGGAAGGGTTTCCCCTTTCGGGTGATGTTTACCACACTAATAATGCCTGTTCTTAAACAAACTTTTGTCATGAATTGATCTCTCACCAAATACTTACCTATCTACTCCAGTTTGACGGGACGAGAGCACCGTATCTAAAGAGATCCTCCTTTCCACTGACCGACAGAGCGAGAAAACTGGGCCGGGACTTCTTATATATATTAGGTGTATGTATACTAATAATTTTCATTCAATAGGGCGTGAGCACCAGGATGTTGCCCTGAATTTGACTCTAGTTCCGCCTGCCGTGGTAAAGTTCAGTATAACATATTTTATCATCCAAGGTTCAACACGTTTTGTTAGTCAGGGTTCGGACAAGACCGAACAGTCAAATTCAAATTAGCTAGACTCACTTCGCTTCAACTCTTGAATCAAAGTTACGACAGTATTGAATAGTGAAGAATTAGTGTTAGATTTGTATAAAAAATATTTTATAAAAAACTATATTTACTAAATTCTGTAAAAATATTAATGAAATAAAATGAAAAAATGTCTGCTACAGTTAATAATACATGCATCATAGGAAAAAATATTATAAAATGTTCAAATAGATAATTTTGCCAAATTAAGACTCACCAGAAGATAATCAGTACCAAACCAACGTTCTCTCCCCTCATAATTATACATCCCTCTGAAAATAGCGACTTGTTTGTGCATTCAGAAATGTATGTACCAACCAATTGTTACTCATAATAAAAAATACTCTGCCAAACTAGCACATAGCTTCCTCATCCCCCACGTTCGCGCATGAGCATGGGCTTGAAATACCTACAATTATATGGAACCATCTAGGATTTACCCCTGAAAACCGATCGAATATCGAAATCGGACCAAAACTTTAGAATTTGAGGCTGTTATGACAATTATTACCTCAAAGTTAGGGCGACTTTTTCTTCAGTAGAAATAGCTACTGGAACTTGTGCTGTACCATATTTCGTGAGTTCCACCAACGAAACGATGTGGTGACATTTTTTTTTTTTAATACAGTTTTATTTGTGATAAAGGTGATACATATTACTTAAAAAATGACAATGTTACGACCCCCTATAAGAAAACTTGTGCTGGGGGTCGGAGTGCTGACTCACCCTGATTACAATTGAATTTATCATATCAACATACGTACCTAATGTATCTTACAAATATATATATATATACCTATATATATATAATATATATAATATTATATATATATATATATATATATATATATATATATATATATATAGTTATCTTTTGACAGGATTGCTGCGTCGTTTTATCACGGACCACAGGACTACCGCGTCACATCCCAGCGCAACAAACCAGTAATTATCTATCGGGTTAGGTTTCCCTCCTTGCGTTTTTTCGTTTCCGATGGCAGATCCCGTCGTTGATTATATTTTGATGGAAGGGGGTGTATTGGAAGTGAGTTCAGTCCTATTGAAGCAAGATAACAGTTGCTATGTCGCTGTTTATGAAATTGTAATATTTAATGTTTTATGGCATTATACTTGAATAATTAACCTACTTATCGGTCAGGATGAAACGTAAAATCTGTATTCTTTCAAAATGAGTTTTTTATACTGTAAGCATTCCAAACCCTACAAAACCTCTAACTTCTTCAACTTCCGTTTTATATTACCCCTTATATATATACCCCTTCTAATAGGTAAAAAGAACTAGGAATCCGATTTTCTAGGACTCGTCGCGCGGCGCGTCTCATGGAGGGGGTAATTCCGAAACTTTTCTTATTTTGTCATTTAAAATGTGAGAAAAATAGTTTCTAATAGGTAAAAAATCCGAGGAATCCGATTTTCTAGGTCTCGCACCGCGGCGCGTCTCATGGAGGGGGTAATTCCGAAACTTTTCTTATTTTGCCATTTAAAATGTGAAAAAAATAGTTTCTAATAGGTAAAAAATCCGAGGAATCCGATTTTCTAGGTCTCGTTGCACGGCGCGTCTCATGGAGGGGGTAATTCCGAAACTTTTCTTATTTTGTCATTTAAAATGTGAGAGAAATAGTTTCTAATAGATAAAAATTCCGAGGAATCCGATTTTCTAGGTCTCGTCGCACGGCGCGTCTCATGGAGGGGGTAATTCCGAAACTTTTCTTATTTTGTCATTTAAAATGTGAGAAAAATAGTTTCTAATAGGTAAAAAATCCGAGGAATCCGATTTTCAAGGTCTCGTCGCGCGGCGCGTCTCATGGAGGGGGTAATTCCGAAACTTTTCTTATTTTGTCATTTAAAATGTGAGAAAAATAGTTTCTAATAGGTAAAAAATCCGAGGAATCCGATTTTCTAGGTCTCGTCGCACGGCGCGTCTCATGGAGGGGGTAATTCCGAAACTTTTCTTATTTTGCCATTTAAAATGTGAGAAAAATAGTTTCTAACTGGTAAAAAATCCGAGGAATCCGATTTTCAAGGTCTCGCACCGCGGCGCGTTCTCATGGAGGGGGTAATTCCGAAACTTTTATTTTGTCATTTAAAATGTGAGAAAAATAGTTTCTAATAGGTAAAAAATCCGAGGAATCCGATTTTCAGGTCTCGTCGCACGGCGCGTCTCATGGAGGGGGTAATTCCGAAACTTTTCTTATTTTGTCATTTAAAATGTGAGAAAAATAGTTTCTAATAGGTAAAAAATCCGAGGAATCCGATTTTCTAGGTCTCGTCGCACGGCGCGTCTCATGAAGGGGGTAATTCCAACACTTTCTTATTTTGTCATTTAAAAATTTAAAAAAACATAATTTTTAACTGGTAAAAAATACGAGGAACCCGATTTTCTGGGTCTCGTCTCGCGGCGCGTCTCATGGAGGGGTTAATTCCGAAAACTTTTCTTATTTTGTCATTTAAAATGTTCAATGAGTTGTGTAAAATGTCCGCAACAAGTACGCAACCACGAGAGACATTTTATGTCTTTGCGCCCCCTTTCTCCCTTCCTATAAAACCCCGAATTGTATTCTAGAGCCACTCAGCTTGATCTGGGATCGGTCAGTTGTGTTCAGAAGTCCCTCAAGGGCCCACATACCAAATCTCATTAATCATGGGATCATTAGGGAAAAAACTGGATTCTAGAGCCACTCAGCTGATCTGGGATCGGTCAGTTGTGTTCAGAAGTCCCTCAAAGGCCCACATACCAAATCTCAAATCGTGGGGATCATTAGGGAAAAAACTGGATTCTAGAGCCACTCAGCTGATCTCGGATCAGTCAGTTGTGTTCAGAAGTCCCTCAAGGGCCCACATACCAAATCTCAGAATCGTGGGATCATTAGGGAAAAAACTGGATTCTAGAGCCACTCAGCTGATTTGGGATCGGTCATTTGTGTTCAGAAGTCCCTCAAGGGGCTACATACCAAATCTCAGAATCGTGGGATCATTAGGGAAAAAACTGGATTTTAGAGCCACTCAGCTGATCTGGGATCGGTCAGTTGTGTTCAGAAGTCCCTCAAGGGCCCACATACCAAATCTCAGAATCGTGGGATCATTAGGGAAAAAACTGGATTCTAGAGCCACTCAGCTGATCTGGGATCGGTCAGTTGTGTTCAGAAGTCCCTCAAGGGGCTACATACCAAATCTCAGAATCGTGGGATCATTAGGGAAAAAACTGGATTCTAGAGCCACTCAGCTGATCTGGGATCGGTCAGTTGTGTTCAGAAGTCCCTCAAGGGGCTACATACCAAATCTCAGAATCGTGGGATCATAGGGAAAAAACTGGATTCTAGAGCCACTCAGCTGATCTGTGATCGGTCAGTTGTGTTCAGAAGTCCCTCAAGGGGCTACATACCAAATCTCAGAATCGTGGGATCATTAGGGAATCTCACGCGTAACGCTCCTCGCGTGACGCACCCTCCGCGTGACGCTTTTTCAATTATGTGCCATAGTAAAGACATAAAATGTCAAAAACATGAGGAATCCCATTTTCTAGGTCTCGTCGATTGGCGCGTCTCATGGGGGGGGTAATTCTGACACTTTTCATATTTCGTCATCTTACATTTGAACAAAATAGTATATTGCAAGTGAAAAGTACGACGAATCCGATCTTCTAGGTCCTGTCGTGCGGCAGGTCGGTTTTGGGAGGTAATACAAAGACTTTCTGTAAAATTGCAATTAAAAACATATAACGAAAAATTCCTTAGGTACATTGTCTGAAGGGAAGTTGAAACCTTCTTTTTATTTGTAGCAGAAACCGAAAAAGAATTCAGGGCTCCAATGTGGATGAAGGCGTGGATAAGGATCATATTTGCTCCCTATAAATCCTTGTCTGTGTTGAACCAAAAAATATATCTGAAACTTTCCATTCAAGTGATGTAGCTGATCAAAAATGCTTTTTTCCTCCCTTTCCTTTCGAGTTTGTGTCACTCCTTTGTGCTTCCTCAGCAACCTCAATTCCGGCCCCCATAATAATTCTCGGAATAATCCCTGAACCTATAAACCATTAAATCACAACCTTTCGAATTGAGTGAGTGTGATACAAAGTGTCAAGGATCATCTTCGGGTGATGTGGGGTTTTTTCAGCCAAATTTCGTAAAACTTTGGTAAGGAAGTATCTGAAAAAAGCTTCGAACGGCGGACGGTGTGGTGTAGGAGGTAGGGCAGACGGCGGACGACCAAGGGGACAGATTTTTTAAAATCTATTTTGGTAATTGACGTATCTCAAACGTAAAACCATCAAATTTTTGAGGGGAATTGAAAAAAAAGTAATAGTTTTTAATCGATCACAAAAGCGCCATTATCAGAGGGATGATCTCCCCAAGTACCATCCAAGCTTGTGCGAAAACAGACAGTGTCTAATGAGAAAAAATTCTTGGAGGCAGACGGACAAACGGTCATTTACACAAAACGGAAATTGCCAAAGAATGCCTACAATATAAAATACGAGTGGAAACATGATTTTGGTGAAAAAACGTGGTTCTGCGACTACATTTCATTCAATGAGGTGCATCGTTCAAAGTTTACAATTTGTTCAAATACGTTCTCGAAATCAGGTTAATTCCAAATTTTGGTGTCATCCCTAGTGACTTGACGTGAACAACATAATTATTATAATTTTTTAATATATCACTTGGGCATGAAGGAAAAGTTTAAAGAAGGGAAAATTTTGAACAATAGTTGAGATTTCAACGTTCGATGTTTTGCCCCGAAACTCGGCGGTTGCCCAAGGTTTTGATGGATGAAAAACAGTTTTTAAAAACGCAGCAAATTCTTGACAAAGGTTTATTATTCCCGTTACAGACAATAGGTACACGTCACTTCCACGTTTCAACACTTTCATAAATTCTGTGATCAATATTGCATTGCTGAATTGATACAGAAACCTACTGTAGTATCTCTTCAATCTAGATATTTTTTGTGATGATAATTTGTTAGTGTGTTGTTCGGTACTACCTAGGTAATTAGATTTTGCGATTTACATGACCCATGGACTTGTGAGGTTTAGAGTTGTCTAACCAATATAATAATTATTTGTTCCCAAAACCTTGCAAAACACTTCAAAACGCAAATTTTTACCCAGGTTTTTTTTTTTTTTTTTTTTTTTTTTTGCCTAAAAAATTCTTGGGTGATGAAGCTGAGTTTCGGGGCACTACGAAAACCTAAATGCAGCCCCTGTGCAAAGTTTCAGATTTTTGAGATTTCCATGTCTATACTAAGGCCTCCCTGGATAGGAAATTATTACAATTTGCATCACTCAAAGCGTAACATAACAGAAAACTTCTGATAATTTTTGTATACAATGACTCAGTTTGTTACGTTTGTTCACCTTCTTCTTTCCTCTTTAAGGCCAATGCGGACAGGAGTTTAATATGATTCTGAGATAAGAGATAGTGCTACGGCCGCACCAAAAGTTTATTCCATTTTTGTAGAAACAATTCCATTAAAAATTAAAATTTAATTGTGGAAATGTTCTCAAGACGAATACGAGATTGGAAGTATCGTTCAACATTTTGAAACGTTTTGTAATTTTGTCTTCAAAATTGCAATTACAAATTGATATTTAATTGAGAACCAAATGGAACCACTCAGTAAACATTTTCCTTGATAATCAGAGACGGGAGGCGAAATTTAGGTCTGACGAACGTGGTCCTCGAACCTGACGAACGTGATCGTTTAAGTCTCTGAATCCGAATTTGAAATCCGTTTTGTTCTTCAAGGTTTAGTTCTTTGGATTGAATTTCATGAAAAACCCCCAAAGTTCATCTAGGAAATTGTTCAAAATTCATCAACTTGTGTTACAATATGGAAATTGGGGCGCTGATTCCGAATAAAATCCGTTTCGCACTAGAACGCTTCGTTCACCTAGTATCTCAAATTTCAAGAATTTCATAGAAATCTCCCCGAAAACCCCCACCCCCTACCTACTGATTGACCCCTGTATGGTGGTTAAAAAACCACTTCAAATATTCGATAATATATGCAGATAACCTACCCAAAAGATGAAAAATTTGAAAAAAAATTTACGAAACTGAACTTGCCAAAAAAGCTGAGCGGGGCACTTATTGGAACCACCTGGGCTTCATTCTGGAAAAAACATTATGTTTTTAAAAATTTATTTTTTATCTTGAATTCGCAATTTCTCCCTTAAAATTCACAGCAAATTTGACGAGAAATGCTTTCCAGTATGTTATTTTGAGTCGCTGAATTCGATTTTGAAATTCCATTTTGCGCTAGGACGCTTCATTCACCAGACATCAGAAAAATTTCATGAATTTCATAAAAAATCTCCCCGAAATGCCCTTGGGAAATGTCTAAAATTCACCGAAATTGGTATCCTTATGTTAATCGATGCGCTAAATGAAAATTGGAAGTCCATTTTTCTCTCAGAAGCCGCGTTTGCTAGATTCCACAATTTCATGAAAATTCGAAAAAAAAATTCTTTACGCCATTTCTACGGAGTATTTGAAGGGTACATACAAAATTTTGAGGCCCCAGATTACATAGGTGCTTCGGAATAGTTTAAAAAGAATCCGGCCATTTTGTTTGAGGGCCCCTCTACAGCCCCTAGATATTCATTCAAATTCATCTAAATTTGTTCTAGTAGGTATATTAAATTGGAGAGGCAAACAATAGACAGGTAGCAACCCAGACCCTCGCGCCAGCCTTTTTTTGAATCTACGGCACCAGGCCCGTGAACTAGAAGTGGGACATTTCAATTTTGGAAGAACATCATCAAAATTCAATCATTTGAAAAGTTAAAATTAATTAAATCAAATTAAACTTTTTAATTTAATTAAATATATTTTTTTATAATTTATTTTTACTCGTATTATCATAGTTTCCTTACAAAAATGGGTTCCCATTTAAGTATTACCTACGATCGAGAGCAGACTATTTTTGGCGCTACACTATCGCATAGGTTTTACAAATCCGGAATCCCAGAGAGAGAGAGAGATGAAGGAGCGAGAGGTAACTATGGGTGCCGGGGTCGAGAGAACCCCGATTGGTTGGGACACGTTGTGAACTTTGATCCTCGAACATCATATTTACTAAGAACTATTCTCCCCTTCACCACCAATCTACTACACTCAGCCGTTCATTTTGGTGGGACTCGTTCATTACTGACTCATGTAATTTCTAAGTTTCGTTTGCTTGTTGGTTCCGGTCGCCTGTTTCTCCGTTCTTGACTCAGTTTGGATGACAGTTGGGGGATGACGATTTGATCATTCCATATCAATTTTAACATGACTGTATATCATTAATAGCTACTGCGGCATGCGCCTATGTGGAAACTTGTTAACGACCTCATTTCCCACAGTTTTTATCCGAGTTAGATGAAACTTTCAAGGAATGTGTGGGCTAAGGTGAAGACGGTCCCCTATATGTTTCTTCTTTCCTGACTCAATACTTCACTCTGCGCATGCGCAAATGTAAATTTTACCATGCATCATTTTCTCACGCCCTAGTCGCCCGATCTCGCTCAATTTTGGATGTTGGGGGGATGAAGATTTGATCATCCCATATCAATTTCAACATGACTGTATCATCAATAGTTACTGCGCATGCGCCAATGTGAAGTCCTTGTAACGACCTTATATCCCACAGTTTTCATCCGAGTTGGATGGAACTTTCAGGGAATGTGTGGGCTAGGGTGTAGACGGTCCCCTATATGTTTCTTTGTTCCTGACTCAATACTTTGCTCCGCGCATGCGCAAACGTAAATTCTACTATGCATTGATTCTACTATGGTTGATAGTTGGGGGATGACGATTTGTTTGTGTCTAAAGGGGACGACAGTTGTGTGTGTGAGAGAGAGAGAGAGAGAGATACAAATAAATAATCTTGATCATCTCCACACCAGTCAATCAATTTTCAAATCTAAATATATATATTTGAGTTTGTCTCATCCTAGGCTATCGAGCGAACATAAAGTTTCCAAAAAATAGCTAACAAAAATTTCTTTTCTCAATTTTTTTTTTTTTTTTTTGCTCATAAAATTATTATTTTGAACAATTTTTTCCTGGAAAAACCTCACATCCCATATTTTTACGTATCTCAACTATCTACTAGAATTATCCTTATAAATATATTGTAGTGGGAATCAGACCTAGAGTGAGAATGAAGGTGTAAAAACGCAGTGCGAACGAAATTGATGGTGATAGTGTCCTCTACAAACTGTAATAATGCTTGTTGCTAGGCGTTGCTATGCGTTTGCTGGACGCGGTCGGTTACGAGGGGGGTTTGCTACCGCTGCAGAAAGGCGTGGAGCGGGGGGTTTCGCAAACGGGTTTATTTAGCTTCTTGATTTCTTGTTTACATTTTTTTACCCGCAGACCAACTCTCGCTTCTTGCCTATAACGCGGTTAGTAATCGGCGCCCAGATTCGTGTGTGTTTTTCGTTTGTTTTTCTTTCCATTCTATTTATGACGCCTAATAGGCGATATTCCAGTAAAGGCAAACCCCCCCCCCCCCCCCCCCCCCCCCCCCCCCAAAGGATCCCAGAAAATGTAAGTTAATGTCTCTAAGGGATGAGGCTCCCTCAAAAAGTGATAAGTAATTGAAAGTGATAAGTAATTGATAATAGTCAATAATGAATTTTGTTATAATTTATTTTATGAATTATTATTGTAAATGATATTCATAATATTTACCTGTTATTGTGCAATACATTTCCTGAAAGCAGAATTTTGATGCATTTTGAAAAGTAGTCCATTTACCTATCTTGTAAACAGATAATCACTCAAATTCAAGGGTCTTTAGGGTGAATTTCATCATCTTATTTTGAAAATGCAAACATACAAAAAAAAAAAAAAAAAAAAAAAACAGGTGTGCTAAAGACCACACGGGAGAAGTGTAAACTTCTATGACGATTTGGACATTACTTTCCACTCTGTTGGGATGTTGGGCATGTGTTAGCTAAAATGCTAAAACATGGAACATGCTTTCTTCCCGCTAATTCGTAAATGTAAATAAATTTAAAACTACGACATAAGGGTATGTCGTAGGTCAAATTCAAGGGTCTTTAGGGTGAATTTCATCATCTTATTTTGAAAATGCAAACATACAAAAAAAAAAAAAAAAACAGGTGTGCTAAAAACCACACTGGAGAAGTGTAAACTTCTATTACGATTTGGACATTACTTTCCACTCTGTTGGGATGTTGGGCATGTGATAGCTAAAATGCTAAAACATGGAACATGCTTTCTTCCCGCTAATTCGTAAATGTAAATAAATTTAAAAATACGACATAAATGTTTTAAAAATCGAAATTAGAACGGAGTACTTAAGTAGGTAATTTTCTGTTATGGTGCGTTTCTACAACTACTATAAGCAATATTAACTTCTCAACCAAGTGACAACAAAAGAAGCGGCATTGTTTACTATATCCATTTATAACATAAATAAATTATAAAACAACTACATGAATAGAAGAACAAGTAGAGAAAAGAAATGCGTGATAAATCGAGAGCTTTCCAACGAGTGGAGAACGATTTTTGTCCGGTGAAAAATAAAGAAGTTTTATTTCCCCAGCAACGGCTTGGTTGTCAAAACAGCGTGACGGAAAAAAAACGTGACGGAAAAAAACGTGACGGTAAAATTCGTATTCACACCCCGCTAAATTTTTCGACGCGGTGCGCCTATAGAAGTTTACACGTGACGGTTTTCAAGGCTGGATTCGGCTGATTTGTGACAGATTTTATTTTTTAACGTATTCCATTATCCTACTTTGAAATTATCATAAATTACTCAAATTCTCGGTTTATTCTACGTTGAATTTTGAGATCCAGTCAAATTCACTTATGTGGTAAACGCCAAAAATTAACTAGAATTCAATTTTGCTCCCTCAGTCATCTTTGTATTCGTGCAGCAAGTAGACAAAAATTAGGTTTTGTGAAATTGAATGATGAATAAAAATTTGAATCGGTACCTAGCGAGATTGAATACCTACGTGAATTTTATTATTTTATATTTTAAAAAAATTGAATAATAATATGCACTTCTATAAGTATTGAAATATTCATATTCTTCGAATGTAATTCCTATATTCATAGTTTCGAGTATAAATGTTGAATATTCGTAGCCAAATATGAATACTTACAAATGTATTCATATAGGTACCTACAAAGAAATGCAACTATAAATAATAAAAATATAAAGGATAAATACATATTTGTATTGTCGGATATGTGTTTGCTCATCTCTGATTGTATGTAGGTAGGTACGAGGTTGGTAGATACCATTTCAGACCATTCTAAGACCGAATCTGTGAAAAAACCATAGGGTGTATGTCTGCGTATTATTTGTGGTGTGAGTATGTGTGTGTGTTTGTTTGTGTGTGTGCCGCCACTTCCAAAAGTTCTGCATATCGCCTCCAAGTGGCTGGTGTCATAGGTGACGTCCAGGCAGCATTTCGCCCAGCGGATGGCAAAGCGGAGAATCTAACAGTTCCGCCGTTCCAAAGGTTTTGCATCTCGCCTCCAGTGGCTGGTGTCGTGGGTGACGTCCAGAGAGCATTTCGGCCAGCAGATGGCACAGCGGAGAATCTAACAGTTCTCCAAACTGTCATTTCGCTGGCTCGTATCAAGAAACGGCCAGCTCCATCTTGCCGCTCTGGACGTCGCTAAGGCCTTTGACACAGTAAGCCACATTGCCCTGACCGATTGTCTTCGTGGTGTCGGGGGCACCTGCTCGTTTAGTTGAGTATGTTGCCTGTCTGTACCAGGAAGGCGTGACGGTCCTCGAGGCACGAGGTGAGATGTCAGGGGGATGTTGTTATTGGGCGCGGGGGTACGCCAGGGGGATCCTCTGTCGCCACTCCTCTTTAAACCTGGTCGTGGATACGGCCTTGGGTAAGCTGCCAGCTGAAATAGGGTTCGATCTCGCCCCTGGGGTGTGCGAGTAGGTGCATTGGCTTTTGCTGATGATGTCATCCTACTCGCAGAAAACCCGTGAGGGCTTGCAGATCTCCCTCAACGCATTTGCTGAGCAGCTAGCCAGGTGTGGTTTGGTGGTTAAACCCAGCTAAGTGTGGGTCGGTCTCCTTGGTCCCGTCGGGTCGCCAGCATAAAGTGAAGGTAGTGGATGAGAGAGTGTTTTGTCTTAGGACAAAATTCCATCCCTGCCGATGTGCTGGAGGTTGGCGTACCTTGGAGTCGACTTCTGGTGTGTTGCTACCATTGCCAGCAAGCCATGTGGACCTTGGGGGAGCACTAGCTCGTGTCACCAAGGCTCCACTGAAGCCACAGCAGAAGCTGCGCCTCCTTCGCACATACTTACTGCCAAAGCTAACCTATGGGCTAGTCTTTGGCAGGCTTACTGCGGGGAGGCTGCTTGAGTTAGACCGCGAATTACGCTCTGGCTGTGGCGCTCTTGGCTAGGCTTTCCACCTGGTGTCCCAAGTGCCTATATCCATGCACCGGTCAAGGCTTGTGGGCTCGGCATTGTCTCTCTCTCAGCCGCTATCCCATCTCTACGCCGCCAGCGCCTGCTTGCACCTAAGGGGCTCTAGCTGGGAGGTCGCCCGCACTGCTGCTGACCTTGATTTTGTCAGACAACAGTTGCTGTGGTGCGATCGAGCAACTCCAACTGCTCCCAAACCCAGCTCATCTGCTGAGTTCGCTACTGCTCTGCATGATTCCGTGGATGGTAAGGAACTCCGACAGTGCTCTGAATCCCCCATTTCCTCCCAGTGGGTGGAATGGGCTTCAAGAGGGCATTGGGGCCCGCGACTATCGACATTTTCACGCCGCCCGGGTGGCTTACATTAGCCACTGCGGTGAGGTGTTCTAGAGGAAGTCGTGGGACAGTAGAACACCCTTTGCCGTGCCTGTCGGGGGGTAAAAATGAGAACCTGTATCATGTGGTGCAGCAGTGTCCACGGACTCATGGTGGCCGCATTCTGCGTCATGATGCGGTCGCCAAGCAGATAGCAGGTGCTTTGTCATCCAGCGGCTGGGATGTGGAGAGAGAGAGACTGTACCATATGCCGAGTGACCGGGGCAAGAAGCCAGATATCGTCGCCATCAAGCCCGATGGGTCCTGCCATAATCCTGGATGTCCAAGTTGTATCTGGCAGCGTGGACATGGAAGCAGACCTGGAGGGCTAAAATAAGTAAATATGATAGGAACGACCTGCGACAAGCGATATCTGAGCTAAAGGGAGTGGCGCCTAATAAAATCAAGGTCATGTCCGCGACCATGTCATCTCCTGTGGAAGAGGAGTTTATTATTCCGCCTGCTCCCCAAGAGACTGCAGGCGATTTACATGTTATAACATCAGTAATTAACATACGCATTCTTATTTTTACGGTATTGAAAGTAAATTACAAAAATATGCGGTAAAATAATCTAATATTACACTTTTTAAATGATAGTACAATAGGCTGGAAATCCAATCACTATCACAACAAGTCCAAGTTCATAGAGTTAAGAAATACAATAATTTCATCCAAGTGGTCAGAAACGAGATCCCTCATCGGTATCGGCCAGGCACCGCATTTCAGGAAGCACTTCCTCTCCAGACGTGCACGCTGCTGTTCAAATTTGCTGCATCGAAACAAAAGGTGGTCCCAATCCTGTATCTCCCCTGAGCACATACAAGTAGCATCCTCACCCTGCTTGAATTTGGGCTTAGGCATTAGGGAGAAAGCAACCGGGAGGTCCAGGCTCATGGCTGCCTCCCCTTGCACAGGAATCCGCCTCTTCATTCCCAGCAGTGCCAACATGCGCCCGAGTGTGCTTCAATACCACTCTCCAGTGTGTGTGTGTGTGTGTGTGTGTGTGTGTGTGTGTGTGTGTGTGTGTGTGTGTGACAAATTCGTCAACGCTGCCCAGTAACCACTATTGTCAACCGATTTTCGAGATTCTTTCTTTGTTCGATCCCAATTTTAGTCTAGTATTCTGTAGAGTCTACCCACGGTGGGTAACCCACCCAAATGACTAGACAAATTTAAATTAATAAATAAATTAAAATGAATATAAGAAATTGAAATAAATACCTACGAAATATTGTTTTACATGATTTCATGTGAAAATAGGAACTGTAAATATACGGATCCTTGATAAAACTGGAACTACTAATGTAAACAGCTCAAGAGGGATTCTGTAGAACGTACCTAACTAACTCTTCGCTTGACAATATGAAATTCAAGTGCCCATTGCTCACTAAACTGAGAATAACAAAGTAATCACAGTGTAGATTTGGAAATAATATTCCACAGGTCCTAGGGGGACCTAGGTACCTATTTACTTCTACTATGAAAACTTAGTAAATATTCAATAATTATGTTCAATTTTTCTAAAGCTCCACAAAAAAATAAATATATATATATATATATTTTTTTTTTCGATACTATATATTTTTCAATCTAGTATACAGGGTGTATTGCAAGCAGATGACAATACTCAAGGGGGTTAAACTCGACCAAAAATGTAGTTCAACAACGCCAACCGCAACTCTCTATCTCAATCCGTTTCAGAGATACGTCGTTTTAGGTTATGTTTTATCGAAAAACCCATGTTTTTTTAGCATAGAAACCCCATTTTCTCCATTTTACCTCACTTTATCTTAACATTCGGACCCATTTTCGGAATTGATGCACCTTTGTTCTTGAAAAGTACCGCCTAAAAAACCTAATATCCATTCAGAAGGTTACCGTTTCTAAATAAGTAACATTCCTTACTGTACTAGAAAGTTTCCTACGTTTCTAATTGAAAAATAAAAAAATACTGCACACTGAAGGATCTTACAAAAGTAGGGAAACTTAATCAGCTTTTCAAACGGTATGATCCAAATGTTAAGGTCATTCCAATTTTCATGGAGAAATTCAAGTTGCAGTGTTGAAAAACGTTGGAAGGAACCTACAAAAAGTTGTGGTAGGGGTGGGGGGTCAGTTCAAGCAACTTCAATTTTGATTTTTTCAAGTTCAAGTTGGTTCAAGTACAAACTGGCCATTTCTTCAGTAGAAGTTTAAAATTCTAATTTACTACATGATCATTTTTTTTTTTTTTTTTTTTTCAGATTTAAAAAATTAGAAAATAAAGTTTACCAACTACCTCCTACTAACGTTTTTTGTTGAATTTCTCCATGAAATTGGAAGATAATCTTAATTTTGTGCATACCGTTGAAAGGGTGATTAAATTTCCCTGCTTTTGTGAGAGCCCCCAGTTTGCAGTATTTTTATTTAGAAACGTAGGAAGCTTTCTAGTACTGTAAGGAATGTTACTTATTTAGAAACGATAAACTTTGAATGGCTATTAGGGTTTTTAGACGGTACTTTTCAAGAACAACGGTGCATCAATTCCGAAAATTGGGTTGAATGTTTGAGATAAAGTGAGGTAAAATGGAGAAATTGGGGTTTCTATGCTGAAAAACATGGGTTTTTCGATAAAACATTACCTAAATACGACATATCTCTGAAACGGATTGAGATAGAGAGTTGCGGTTGGCGTTGTTGAACTACATTTTTGGTCGAGTTTAACCCCCTTGAGTATTGTCATCTGCTTGCAATACACCCTGTATACTAGATTAAAAATATATAGTATCAAAAAATATATACTATATATATATTTTTTTTTTTTTTTTGGAGCTTTAGAAAAATTGAACATAATTATTGACATTACTAAGTTTTCATAGTAGAAGTAAATAGGTACCTAGGTCCCCTAGGACCTATGGAATATTATTTCCAAATCTGCACTGTGATTACTTTGTTATTCTCAGTTTCCTGAGCAATGGGCACTTGAATTTCATATTGTCAAGCGAAGAGTTAGTTAGGTACGTTCTACAGAATCCCTCTTGAGCTGTTTACATTAGTAGTTCCAGTTTTATCAAGGATCCGTATATTTACAGTTCCTATTTTCACATGAAATCATGTAAAACAATATTTCGTAGGTATTTATTTCAATTTCTTATATTTATTTTAATTTATTAATTAATTTAAATTTGTCTAGTCATTTGGGTGGGTTACCCACCGTGGGTATGCTCTATAGAATACGTCTTTATTATTCGATAGCTGTATTTTATGAAGCTGTACCTATGCTTCCTTGGTGTTTTAACTCTGGTCACCTATCTGCAATAATAAAAATATTTCCCACAATGATTGTGTCCATACAGTTACTTGCAGAAAACCCTGGTATTTTGAAAAGGATTAATAGACCTCAGAGATATAGTTATTTTTATATCTATATTATAGATTAATTATCCATATTATATTATGGATGCTTAATTTTTATTTCATGAAACGCGACGTGTAGGTATTTGTACGAGAGTGACGAAAACTGAATTTTAGAATGATGCTATATTTATTTGCAAATACAAAATTCTTCCGAGATTTTGTGCAAAAATACTATGAAGATGAAAATAGTATGTTGCCCGTGAAGACAACCCTACCTAAGCCTAATAAATTATCCATCTATAGTTCAACTTTAACGTTAACTTATTGGTCCACTCGATCGTAATAGTTACCTTACAAAATATACTTTAAACAAATAATAATAATAAAAAATAAAAATAAATAAATACACAAAACAAAATATAGAAGAAAAAACAGAGAAGGCGGACTACGGTAGGAGTACGACTGGCAGTCACGCGAGTGAGGCGTTTACATACCGCCTTCACTACCACATACCACTCGCACTGCCCGCTCTTTGAGGTCCGACACCGAAAAAACCGCCAGTGGAGGGAGCACAGGCAGGACGAGTGGGAGGAGCCAAGGGGCAGCGCGAGAGAGGTGGTTTACATGCTTTCGCTTCCCTCTTCCCTGCTCACTTCCAACTTTCACGGAAGTGGGCTGAATGTAAAAACGAGGTATCAGGGTTGATCGAACTGGATGCAAGTTGCATGAACAATAATAATTTCATAAAGTTCGGTCCAGTAGTTTCGGAGGAAAGCTCTGGACGGCGGACGGTTTTTTTTTTCCAAATTCGATTTTCTGATTTTACGAATCCTGAAACGTAAACCTACAAAATTTAAGGGGGGGGGGGGGGGGTTAAAAAAAATTTTTTTTGGTCGATTGCAAAGGTTATTTAATGAATATAATTAACCAAACCAGATAGAACCAGTTGAATCAGCGTTGATAACTACATCTTATGTTGCCCCATCCCAAGGGGTTTACTTTCAACCATTTTTTCGTTCAAAACGCACCAATAGTGAAATGGATCAAGGAAGCTCAAATTATGGTATGGCCTGGAGAATTTAAAAAAAAAAATTCAAATTTCCGATTTTTCGTATGAAAATTGCGGCCCGGAATGAGCGATACATACATAACACATAACAAAAACTTTAAAATATAAATAAAGACTCTCTGACTGACTCTATGGGACTTTGATTTTTATAATAGCAAACGAAAATAATGCTCAATATTTTTGAATATTCCTTAGAAACTACCAATGTATACATTTTTCCTACTATAAGTAGGTGTATACGTGTGTGGGCATCATTGATGACTTGATCCTAAGAATACGATAATTCTTTCCTTCGTCTTATGATGGAAATTGTATATTAATTGAAAATGTGACTATTTCCTGGTCTTACTCAACCACTTGAACGAGAGTGACACTTTTTGTTTTCGTGTGATGCACTTGTCGATTCACACATTTGGGCTGATTGGGACGACGTGGAAGGTTTTTGCCACCACCACTGTAAGGTGGCTCCATATTTTGCCATGTTTATCCAGCAGTACCGAAAAAGCTTCAATTCAATTTCAACAATCAAGTTTCAACTTGTACCTGATCAAAGTGGTATCGCAAGTTGTAATTATGCTCTTACCATACCCAGAGAGGCCCCGTTTAAAAATTCAGTATAGATAGGTACATCAGAAAAGCTGAATAGGAACAAAAGAAGCTAATGAGCCCACTCAGCTGATTAGAAGGGTTTGTTAAGTTGTAATATAATTACTCTACCACATCGATAGATGTCCCGTTCCAATTTTTAGCATCTTAAATTCAATTGTACCGAAATTCGGTACAGAGTTCACTCTGCTGATTAGAGTGATTCTGTAAGTTTGTAATTATACTCTACTACACCCAAAGAGATCCCGTTCCAATGTCCAGCATCTCAAGTTGAATAGAAATCAAATATAAGCATCGTGGGGGGGGGGGGGGGTCCTCACTTCATCATCGAATAGGAATGAATATAGGAACGAATATGAACATTCGATAATTTAACAGAATTATCCTACAATAAATCAGGAAAATTCCGTCATGCGATCATGCTGCATGACTTGAACTTTTTTTTGTTTTGTTTTTGTTTGCGCTTGAGTGGTGAAAAATATAATTTTTTGAGAGAGTAATTGACCGAAGACCATCCGCACATTCCCAGAAAATGTTCGTCTATATCGAATGAAACGTGTAGACGTGATGCAAGTTAAAAGTATTTCATTCTTGCACGAGTAGCAGCTACTAAGTTATGATCGTGTCGAATTTTATATGGGGCAATTAAATCGTCTTTTCCCGCCTAGGTAACCTCCAAAACTTGGGGTATATTCGATGAATAGACCTTGAGAAAATAGCGCTTTATTCGTTTGCGTAGAGTGAAATATTAATATGTGAATACAGAAACTGATAGGGAACCATCAGCAATAATCATTTCCCGAGAATTTAATCAATTCCAGAGGTAAACTAAGGAATTAGGTCGTTACAAGTATTTTTGGATAACTACTCAGACAAACAACATCCTCTTACCGAGAGAATTGATACAAATCAAATTCAGAACTATCTAAAACGTAAAAATGAGAGTGGTAATTTTGATTTTGGCGAGGAAAAGAAATTTTCAACTCCCGAAGAAGAAAAAACTGTTACCTATAAGAAGGTACTGGTCCCCCAACAAGTCTAGCGATCAGCAATAAATTATAGAATGAACTAGAGGGGCCTCCTACCTAGATTACTGTCTTCTTACTAGTTGTTTTCGACTTGGTGTGCATTATTTATTATTCTTTTTTAATACAACTCGATATCATTCTGAGAATTTTGACACCAATCACGCTCCTCCTTCGATGATTATACATATTACTATGATTTTTCGAAGTTTCGAATAGTAACTACATCACAGCCCTTTGTGACGTAACCTAGTAATTATTCGGAACTTTCAATAATCATAGACTACTCACTAAACTAGGAGAGAGCGTTCAGTATCGAAACCATCAGGATAATTGCTGTTCACGTTTTCTTTTGTGTTTGCCTGTCAATGGCCCCTCTAAATTGTATAAATCCATTTCTTTCCGAGTTCAAGATCAATAGGAAAAACGATTAAAATGAAACTGTTGCTTCGCCAGCTTCTGTGCAATCTTTTTTCGCTTATTACAACCGTAAGCTGTGCACTGAGTCGTTTTCACAGGTAGTTTTACACAGGTTTAACTAAAAACGTTTGTGAAAATACGAAGGAATTAGATAGCAAGGGGATTGAAGGGCTACAGACCTGTAATAAACCTGAATATTGGCAAGACCCCGAATCCGAGGAGGGGGCAGCTTGAGATATCCAAAGTCCTCCAGTCGGGAAAGATCAAAGGAAAACAAAGCGCGCCGCCCAAGATCGCGTTCGCCAGTTCCTAAATTTCTTTTTCCGCCTCTAATGATCAAGGAAATTTTTTCTTGTTTGTGCCTACATGTTCTTATATAGTTCCCAAACACGGCTTGAACCTGATTTTTTAAATTTAAAAAAAAAATCAATTTGAAATTGCAATTTGAAAACGAAATTTAAAATTTTGTATTTTTTTTTTCCAAGTTCCATGATATTTCCCAATATTCTCGTAGATACAACACTCAAATATATATTGGAACAGGAAAATTGATTCATCCCTTGTAGAAATAATTGGAATAAACTTTTTATCTACCCTCTCTCTCGCACAACTGTCGTCCACAATGGCCTTGAGAGTGCAAAGGAAAGATGCACCTACAGATGTTACAAATAACTTTTGGATCTGGATGGGGTGGGAAACAACCAGCGAAAGTATAATAGGGCTACGCAAATTAAACAAATCATCTGCCACCTGGGTTTCGAGAGTCTATGGATCTCTCAGGAGCATAATTCAATACCCGCAAACGTAGACAACATAGTCCTAGCCTATGAAGATAAAACTAAAATGGCAGATAGGCAAGCTTAGGAATCTAATAATTATAGCGATATTTTCAGGCAGCTACAGATTGGTGGCAATGTGGGGTACCTACTAGATTTGTGGGTATTAGACTGGCAAGAGCCCGAAACATTGATCGACATAGTGTTCGATTGCCATATATATGAATTTGCGAGAGAGAAACTTAGTAAACATTCTGATCTATGTATTACACGGAAAACTTTTTCTCAAACCCAACGTCGAGCGTCATTAAATTTGTGTACAACTACTCGTCCTTGTGCGAGGCGCTGAAAATGCGAGCATATATATTTAATGAATGAAAGTGCGGTTTTAAGATATTGTAGGTAATACCCCTTTATCGAATTTGTCAAAAAAAATTCAATCAAATTCAACTTGTAATTGCAATTTTGAAGACAAAATTACAAAACATTTCAAAATGATGGATGATACTTCCAATCTCGTATTCGTCTTGAGAACATTTCCATAATTAAATTTTAATTTTTAATGAAAATGTTTCTACAAAATGGAATAAACTTTTGGTGCGGCCGTAGCACTATCTCTTATCTAAGAATCATATTAAACTCCTGTCCACATTTGCCTTAAAGAGGAAGCAAGGTTTTGGGAACAAATAATTATTTTATTGGTTAGACAACTCTAAACCTCACAAGTCCATGGTCATGTAAATCGCAACATCTAATTACCTAGGTAGTACCGAACAACACTAACAAATTATCATCACAAAAAATATCTAGATTGAAGAGATACTACAGTAGGTATCTGTATCAATTCAGCAATGCAATATTGATCACAGAAAATATGAAAGTGATGAACGTGGAAGTGACGTGTACCTATTGTCTGAAACGGGAATAATAAACCTTTGTCAAGAATTTGCTGCGTTTTTAAACTGTTTTCATCCATCAAAACCTTGGGCAACCGCCGAGTTTCGGGGCAAAACGTCGAACGTTGAAATCTCAACTATTGTTCAAATTTCCATTCTTTAAACTTTCCTTCATGCCCCAGTGATGTATTAAAAAATTATTATAATAATGTTGTTCACGTCAAGTCACTAGGGATGACACCAAAATTTGGAATTAACCTGATTTCAAGAACGTATTTGAACAAATTGTAAACTTTGAACGATGCACCTCATTGAATGAAATGTAGTCGCAGAACCACGTTTTTTTGACCAAAATCATATTTCCACTCGTATTTTATATTGTAGACATTCTTTGGCAATTTCCGTTTTGTGTAAATGACCGTTTGTCCGTCTGCCTCCAAGAATTATTTTCTCATTAGACACTATGTCTGTTTTCGCACAAGCTTGGATGGTACTTGGGGAGATCATCCCTCTGATAGTGGCGCTTTTGTAATCGATTAAGAACTATTTCTTTATTTTTCAATTCCCCTATAAATTTGATGGTTTATGTTTGAGATACTTGAATTACCAAAATCGATTTTAAAAAATCCGCTCGTCGTCCGCCGTCTGCCCTACTCCTACACCACACCGTCCGCCGTTCGACGCTTTTTTCAGATACTTCCTTACCAAAGTTTACGAAATTTGGCTGAAAAACCCCACATCACCCGAAGATGATCCTTGACACTTTGTATCACACTCACTCAATTCGAAAGGTTGTGATTTAATGGTTATAGGTTAAGGGATTATTCCGAGAATTATTATGGGGGCCGGAATTGAGGTTGCTGAGGACACAAACTCGAAAGGAAAGGGAGGAAAATAGCATTTTTGATCAGCTACATCACTTGAATGGAAAGTTTCAGATATATTTTTGGTTCAACAGACAAGGATTTATAGGGAGCAAATATGATCCTTATCCACTCCTTCATCCACATTGGAGCCCTGAATTCTTTTTCGGTTTCTGCTACAAATAAAAAGAAGGTTCAACTTCCCTTCATACAATGTACCTAAGGAATTTTCGGTTACATGTTTTTAATTGCAATTTTACAGAAAGTCTTGTATTACCTCCCAAAACCGACCTGCCGCACGACAGGACCTAGAAGATCGGATTCGTCGTACTTTTCACTTGATATATACTATTTTGTTCAAATCACATTTTGACAAAATAAGAAAAGTTTTGGAATTACGCCCTCCATGAGAAAAATAAGAAACGTTTCGGAATTACCCCCTCCATGAGACGCGCCGTGCGACGAGACCTAGAAAATCGGATTCCTCGGATTTTTTACCTATTAGAAACTATTTCTCTCACATTTTAAATGACAAAATAAGAAAAGTTTCGGAATTACTTCCTCCATGAGACGCGCCGTGCGACGAGACCTAGAAAATCGGATTCCTCGGATTTTTTACCTATTAGAAACTATTTTTCTCACATTTTAAATGACAAAATAAGAAAAGTTTCGGAATTACCCCCTCCATGAGACGCGCCGTGCGACGAGACCTAGAAAATCGGATTCCTCGGATTTTTTACCTATTAGAAACTATTTTTCTCACATTTTAAATGACAAAATAAGAAAAGTTTCGGAATTACCCCCTCCATGAGATGCGCCGTGCGACGAGACCTAGAAAATCGGATTCCTCGGATTTTTTACCTATTAGAAACTATTTTTCTCACATTTTAAATGACAAAATAAGAAAAGTTTCGGAATTACCCCCTCCATGAGACGCGCCGTGCGACGAGACCTAGAAAATCGGATTCCTCGGATTTTTTACCTATTAGAAACTATTTTTCTCACATTTTAAATGGCAAAATAAGAAAAGTTTCGGAATTACCCCCTCCATGAGACGCGCCGCGCGACGAGACCTTGAAAATCGGATTCCTCGGATTTTTTACCTATTAGAAACTATTTTTCTCACATTTTAAATGACAACTTTCGAAATGAACCAGCACTTATTGAGCACATTAAATTGGTCGAATTAAAAAAATGCGCTCAAGAAATTACGCTAAAAATGGCTAAAAAAGTGTTGAATTGATAATTTTTTGCAGAATTTCAGTCAATAAAAAGCACTAAACGATTAACTAGGACATTTGAGAAACTGTTGTGCAAAATTAGGCTGAAAAACGTACTTAAATTTCATTAATATTTACTGAACAGATTTTAGAAACAGCAAAAAAATGTTAAAATCCAAAATCTTTTTTGAATCACCGAATTTTATTTTATTTGAATTTGCGCTGCCATAAAATTTGTTTTGAAAAATTTCTTTGCACTCCTTGTTGCTCGAATTTTGATAAAATTCAACACATTATAATACAATAGGTAATTTAAGGAAATTCGCTCATATCATACTGTTTCACTGTTTTGTTGAAGTTCTATATTCTGTGGCAAGCCTAGTATATGAATCTTCGACAAAGTTGTGCAAAAACATGCAAATACATTATTAATCAAATTCTAAGGGCTGAGGGTCTAAAAATGGATTTTTGAGGTTCTCAATCCACCTTCGGCATTGTTTTCCATATAATTTTTCACGCAAATTTGATTGTGATGGGTCTCAAATTGTTTACCCTACACCTATGGGTGAAAAATGGGAGTTGAAATGGGGGTTTCATTGGTTTTCTGTGCCATAGCGATGTGGGATATCGTTTACCAAGTAACTAATAAGTCTAGCAGCAGTGAACGGAAAGAAAAAGATGATGAAGGCGATTTTTGCTCCTCCTTGTGTCCTATAGGCGGATACATTTCTCAACATTCTATTAGAAAAACTAAAAAAAACTTTAATTAATAACCAATTTTTCGTATTTCTTAAATTATTTTTTCTTATTTTTCGTTCTTTGCTAATCATACAGTTGCTTTTAGTAAATCATGAGGGATTTCAGTACAGGATAGTCATTTCGATAAGTAGTTACTCAATATACTATCAGTCAACAATATCAATTTTCTGTTATTTACTCCTAAGTAACCGGCCTGCGTAGTTATTAAGCGTCAGTTAGTTATTTTTCAGTTGCTTAGAGAAAATTACGTACTATGAAACTTCTTCTAGTATTGTCCACACCAAAGTTACTGTATGTAATTAATTAGGTTCTAACTTTTTTTTTTCTTTAATAAATTACTGATTGAAATCTTTTTGACATTTTATTCATTTACATTGGCACATGGCACATTTACATTTACATTGGCGATGCGTTATAAAAAAGCGTTACGGTTGATTTCTAATGATTTTCACGTACAACCAAGCCGTTTCTGGGGAAATGAAACTTCCCAAGTTTTCAACGGACAGAAATCGTTCACCATCCATTGGAAAGCTTTTGATTTATCACGTATTTTTACTTCACTTATCACGTACTTGTTCTTGGTATTTATGTCACCTTTTTATATTTATTTATGTTATTAATGAATGTAGTAAACAATGCCGCTTGTTTTGTTCTGATGATTATTGCTTACAACCAAATCGTTGCCACGGAACCGTATCTTAGCCATTTATCATCGTACCAAAATCGTTCGCCAGTCGTTGGAAAGCTCTCGATTTACCAAACCGTATTATGTTAACCACTGCGCAGTGCGTGGCCAACAATATGAGGTAAAGCGTGGTTGTCTGAATAATTGTTTAAATACAGGTCTCAGTTAATTTTGTAAGCATGATTGCAACCACTATTAGAGTGGAAAGAAACTTGGAAGTTCAAATTTTATATGAAGACTCTGTGGGACATTAAGAGACGAAATGATGGGCTCTTTCCTGATCAACTGAGTGAGCTAAATTCTCTCCTTTTTCATCCTAAGAAGTTGAAATTTGATGGGGAGACTTCCTGGACATCAAGAGACGATTGAAATGATGGACTGAATAGAAAGAGGAATTCTCTCTACGAGAAAAGGGGGTGCAAGGGAGGGGGGGGGGTGAAGACATAAAATGTCGAATGGTCTTGCAGACTCGTTTGCTAGATTTTTATGTTTACGTTTCTAATGCATACCCATTGAATAATAGTTAAGTGAACATTGAAAAATTACCTCCTATAAAAATACAAGTTTGGAGTTGTTTTTAATTTAAATTTTTATTTTATTTTATGTTTTTTTTAAACGAGAAAACCCGTATTAAAACAATGTGAAAATTGATTTCACTATTATTGATTTCACCATGGACACTAACACATCTCCGGTTTGAGCCACGTCACTTTTATCATTCTGTTTTTAGATTGCCTACTAATAATGATTTATGTTTTAATACTTAATAAATATTCATGAGCTTTACTAGTTTACATTTACATTTACAATCTTGACATGGTGCCGAAACCAAAACGAAAATCTAAAATACGAAGTGATCGTGAAGACGGCTCACCCGATCGATCTAGTGCTCTCCCAGATATGAAATCAGCCGACATGAACTGTAAACCTCCGAAAAATCTAGTTCTCTCGGAAAATGCGTTGGGAACTACCTGGAAGAAATGGTTGCAGCAATGGCAATGGTACTCCACAGCATCGTGTATGTCTTCTCGGCCAGAAGAAATTCAAGTGGCATCGTTCATGTCCGCAATCGGGCCTGAAGTCATAGACATCTATAACAGCTTCGATTTGGGTGAAGAATTTGACTTAGCGGAACTGATAGGTAAGTTCTCTGAGTACTTTCGGTGTGGAAAAAATCACTCGAGAAGGTCGTGTCCAGCCTATCAATATTTATGCAAAAAATGTAAATGTACTGGTCATTTTCCCTCTATGTGTCGTTCTAATAACAAAAAGTAAATGCTGTGGATTCATACAGTCATGAACCACAATCTGAACATGATTCAGAACTGTTAGAAATTTCTCATCTCACTGTCCATTCTCTTAACAAAGAAGAGTGGTACGAAACTTTAGTTTTCAAAAATGGATATAATTTGAAATTCAAATTAGACTCGGGTGCAAAATGCAACGTATTACCTCTGGAGGCAGCAATCAAAGCTGAACTGCCAGTAGTTAATTCCCCCACAAAGTCGCTCATCTCTTACAACATGATTCCCACTGATGTGTTAGGTGAAATTACCACCAAAGTAAGAACATTTCTTGTGATCGAAAATGATTACCAACCAATTTTGGGCGTATCTAGTAGCCAGAAATTGGGTTTCATTGCAAGAATACACTCTTTAGCTGACTACCCACTAAATTCAAATTCGGATATTTTCGAAGGCTAGGGTGCCTAAAAGATTTTGAATACGACCTTGACTTGGTAAGAAATCCCCAGTTGAAAATCGACCCTGCTCGTAAGGTGCCGCATTGCATTAGAGACAAGGTCAAAGAAGAATTGGATGCAATGGTAAGGGACGGTATCATCTCTCCAGTCACTGAACCTACGCCTTGAGTGTCTCCTATGGTGGCTGTCAAACAAAATGATAAGTATAGAATTCGTATGGACCCCAGTGATCTTAACAAAAACATTAAACGAAGACACTATACGTTAGCCACCATTGAAGACATTGCATCTCGAATAAAAGGCTCAAAAATTTTCACGGTTCTCGACTGCCGCAAGGGGTTTTGGCAAATTAAGGTTTCTGCAAGGTAAAACGTACAAAAACGGTTTTGGAGAGGCAGAAATGATCCGGGTTGAAACTCAACCCTGATGAATGTGTCTACGAAAAACAGAGAGTCAATTTCCTAGGGCATGTTCTAACACACAAGGAATTCCGGTTGACCCAAAGAAACTAGATGCCGTACAGCGCATCAAAACCCCCACCTGTATCAAAGAGCTTCAGCGTTTCTTGGGCTTTACCAACTATGTGTCCAAGTTCATCAAGAACTATTCGGACATTGGCTCAGATCACTCACTGAAAAACACGTTGCATAATGTTGGGAGGCGGACCAAGAAAAATCTTTCAAAAAACTGAAAGAGCTTCTCACAGACCCACCAATAGTAACCTACTATGATCCAAAATTGCCGATTACCCTCTCAGTCGATTCAAGTTCTCATTCAGTAGGAGCGGTACTTTTACAAAATAATCACCCAGTGGTTTACAGCTCTAAAGCCCTCTCCAAAACACAACAAAACTGGAGTCAGCTAGAAAAAGAAACCTATGCAATTTTACATGGGTGCGAAAAATTGTTTGAATACGTGTGGGGTTGCAAACACCTTATCGTTGAATCAGGCCACAA